>CM036537.1:6662753-6667753 GCA_020745685.1 Tautogolabrus adspersus
ACACAATCGAATTATACTTCTTTGCTCTGTTTGTAAAAAACAATTTAAAACAAAAAAATGTGGCCTCAAAGAAAACGTTTGTTCTCCCTTCACACAGTGCAGCTGTGTAACAATCTCAATTAAGAGGGCAGGTGGGCTTTTTTTACAGTGGCTGTCAAGGTGCTGATCCTGTGACTGTCATGATGCGGGAGCTGTCACAGGTATTCTGGTATTTGACTCCTCCTCATTACTCATTGTCGCACAGTGCAGGATTTCATTATCAGTTTTCGTTAAATGAAGGTTTAATGAAATACTGCACTGTGCGACAATGAGTAATGAGGAGTTAAATACCGGAGTACCATGGACAGCTCCCGCATCATGACTTAATAGTTTGCTGTGTTGTTTAAAATGTACAATTAACTCCATAATAGACTAGTGTGTTAATTTGTGCTTTAGAATGGCGTTTTAGAAAACCTTTTATTCCTCTGTTGCGTTGCTCCCTCTCATCACCGGGTTGGGAAAAAAAAATAAAGGGCCCACTCAAGTATAGCTGCGGGGAGGCCTCACATGTTTGCGTTACAGGGCTGGATAATGCATTCTGATGATTGAAAATATGCAGATGTGTTTTGTCTTCAGAAAGAAATAGGCTGTTTTTTCCAGTTGCTTTCAATCTTATGATATGAAAAGTTGCCTGGGGGATGAGGCTGCATTATTACCAAATAAAGATTAGAGTGGTAAAAGTAGATCGTTGTATTTACCAAATGTCAAGATATTTCTCAAACTTTTGCCTTTTTTTATAACCAGACAACATCCAGCTTACATGTCTGAAGCTCTGTTTGAAGTTATCTGACAGAAACCCATAGAGCACAGGGTTGGCACAGGAGTTAGCGTAGGACAGGATGACAGCGAAGAAGTAGATGCCTGCAGTGGCACTGGACTCCGGGATGATGACCACCAGGTTGATCATGTTGATGATGAAGAACGGCAGCCAGCAGAGCACAAACACCACCACTATGACCACCACCATCCGTGTCACCTTGCGCTCCGAACGCCGACGTTTGGTGAAGCCTGCGCGCGCCCCCGAGGACTTCACCTGCAGGGAAACCACCAAAGGGAGTCTGATTAGGCTGGTGGTAAAGAGGGCGAATATAAGGGAGATAATGATGATGAAGAGGAGGGAAGAGAGGGGGAGGAAGTTGAAGCTGATGAAAATTATCATAATGTAGATGCAGAACTCAGTATGAATTTATACATGAGCTTGTTTCAAATAAGCCTCATACACAAACAAATACACACTTTGACAACGATAAGTAGGTAGCAGAGGCAGATGATGAGCAGCGGTCCAAAGAAGCCCACTGTCGCCGTGTAGAGGATGAAGGCGGTCGACCACACGTTCTTTGGCTCAGGCCAGATCATGTTGCAGGAGTTAAAGGTGTCCTAAAAGAAGTAAAAGTCAAATGTAAATATTATTGAAAATTATAACAGCATAATATAAAAGAATGAATGCATTATCTGAGGAAGATAATAAAAAATCATAAAAAAGAGGAGGTAAACAAATTGAGTTTGATGACCAGGGAATAACAAACCTTAAAGGTCACATCCTTTTGAACAAGTTTCAATAAGCCTCAGAGTTCCCCAAAACATGTGTGTGAAGTTTCTTGTTCTAAATTTACTCTGATCCTGTATTTGATCATGTCTATAAACCTCTCTATGTCAGCCCTGCTCAGAACAGACTGTTTCTGTGTCTGTAGCTTTAATGAGCTGTGTTCAACCACGCCCCTCTCTTGAAGGGGATGTTGCTCCGGCTCTCTCCCTCCATGCCTCATTGCTTGACAAGGCAGACTCAGATGGCAGAACAAACACCTAGCTGAGGGAGTGTCACACATGTTCCCATTGTGACGTCACAAAGGGAACATGTCCAAACGTCCTGTTTGAGCAAACATTACCTCAACAGTGGAGCAGGCATAAAAAGACGGAGAGGATGGACTACTCTCATAATTTGATTGTTTAGTGTTCTAAAACCAGGGTAAAGAGTATTTTGCATAAAATGTGAGCTTTAAAGCTTAAGGAATATTTGTTCAAATGAGAATTACAATATCTACTTTCATGGGGTTTATAGATGCATTTTTTTGCATTTTGGATGACATACTAGGACATTACTGTGTTCAGTATGTGTGCCAACAAGAATAAACTGTCAAACTACAGTATCTTGTTCCTTTACCTACCATGTCCCTTTGTTTGGCTGTTATCAAACCAACGGCCTTCGCCACTACAACACTAGCGTGTTTCATAGAAACCCTGAAGTTGCGTTCTTTTCTTCCTTTTTTCCTTAAAGAGGACATATTATCCCCCTTTCCCACCTTTTCAAAAAGTCCCCTGTGGTCTAAATGAAACATCTGTGCTGTGCTTTGGTCAAAATCTAACATGAAGCAAGCACCAGAGGAGGTTTGTGACCCTGTATAAACCAGCTCTCTGAGAACGCTACGTTTTGGTGTGTGTGTCTCTTTAAATGCAATGACCCCCCCCCCCCCCCACCGAGTTTTCCCAGTAGACATCATTCCTCTGTAGCGAGAAAAAAAATGGCAGACTGCGCAAAAGTTTTGCTCTAGGCTGGGGGTGGAGTCCATGGTTGGAGAAACCAGGGGAGAGGAGGGTATTTATTTACCACAATCCAACTTGTGATGTCACAAATACATGTTCAAAAACACAGTAAAAGTGGATTTTTCATAATATGTCCCCTTTAAAGCTTTTGTGTTGTCTTGCTGTTACAGAACTTGCTGAATTGCTTTACTTCAATGCATATATAAAAATATTTTGTTGTAGTTCTGTACTGAAGTCATTACTGTCTTCAACTACACTTTGCAAGTTAAAAATCTGAGACTGAACATGTGGATTATTTCTGTCTCTGCATTTTGTACCTTATTAACACAACCACTGTGCGTACCACTGTAGTTCAGTCTTCCTATTTTGTTTTTCAGTCTAAAGCTTATTTTACAATAAGAATTTACTGCAGCGCCGTAGAAAAACTCTGCCATCACTATACACTGTTGGTGCATAAATCCCACAATGATTTTATCTTGATGTCGAAGCATGTGATTTTACCGTGTGTTGGTGTTGCCGCAGCACAAGATGCTCAACGTGTAAACAAATAGCATAAGCCGCACACACACACACACACACACACACACACACACACACACACACACACACACACACACACAAACACACACACACACACATCGTTGTTCTGCCCTGACGACTGTGACCTTTATAGTGATGCCTTTTCACTGCGTTTACGCCTCTGTTACTACCACCGATGCTGGCTCAGCGATGGTACGACTTTCTCACCTCGGTGAAACTAACATTGACACCCAGTGTCGGCGCCTGTATAGGGGAACCAGGTTATTGCCTGGAGTGGCACTGGGGGAAGGGTGGTGAAATAACCAATTGCAGTTCTGCCCACACAGTATGGAAGTCTTTCTGTTAACATAATGAAATGCTAAGAAATATTTCAATCGTTCTGCACCTGCAATCTCATCCTACCTCTAAAAAAAGCTACATCCCTAGTAGGCGACAATTTTTTTTTTATTTAACCAGGAAAAGTCTCATTGAGATTAAGAATCTCTTTTACAAGAGCGTCCTGGCCAAGACAGGCAGCAGCACAATTTACAATAAAAAATGAGCCTCCATGAACTTGAACACATTTACACAAGCCTGAGGTGAAACTCGCTGGAATGTATTTCAGGCTGACAATGTACCATTAACAGTGTAGTTCTCCCTACAAGCTCCACTGTTATTTTAACATTATTACAGGTTGTTCTGACCAATCACGCAGAGCAACAATCTACCATTCCTTGATAGCATACCGTTGCTATGAAGAGCAGGTGGTTGCTAAGGAGGCAGGTAAAATCACAGACTGACTGTAGTATTATCAGTCAGTGGAAAGAAGGTCGGTTAATTTGATTTGATGATCAGTTTACTGAGGGAAATAGAGAATAAGACAAAAACAGCGATGAGAAGAATAAAACTTTATGTAATGGTGGTGTTTTAAAGACTGAAGAATGTAAAAGGAAATGGCAATACTCCCACAGTGATGTTACTCACTTCAACACCAGAGGAAAGACTTGGTTGAATATGAGTTAAAACAGCTAAGTTAGTTAAATTCACGTTAACTGTAACTATGGACGTAGCTCTAACTTTAGATTCCCAACAGCCTCTTTGTGCATTGGAAGAAATAAATCATATCCAAATCAATGTTCTGTGTCAAAATATCGTTTTCCTAAGTAGAAGTTATGTAATTCGCTTTGAGTCGAGGTCACACACTGATGGCACAGGCTGCTACATAAAGTGTCCACCAGTATTAACTAATCCATTTACACACATTCACACACATTAGACATGTGCCTGCAGGAGCAAGGGATCGAACCACCGACCTTCAGGCTGAGAGACATCTGACCCTACAACTGAGTCACAGCCGCCCCACACTCCCTGATGCAGTGTAGTGAAATAATATCATTCTTCCTCTCTACGTTTACAGTAGCAAATCGATTTGATATTAGTTGACTACATAAGGTGCCCTGACATTGATGTAATTGTTCATTTTTAGTTTTTTGCTCACCAAAAAAAACTGTGATTATGGTACGGAGCAGACGGTGGTGGTCTTAAAGTTCTGTGGATAGAAGCCTCAATCGTGTGTATACTGTATGGTCTAACTTTTACTTAAAAAAGGAGGGGGGTGAAGGACGTTTATACCTGAACATCAGAGAAGATGACCACAGGCAGGACCACAACAAAGGACACGGCCCACACTGCTGCGCTCACCACCTTGGCCACGCGGGGGTGTCTCCACTTGGTGCTGCGGATTGGATGAACCACAGCCAGGTAACGGTCGATCGACATGACAGTCAGGCAGAAAATAGACGTGAACTGGTTCATAGAGTCAGCCGTCATTACCACACGGCAGAGGAAGGAGCCAAAGGGCCAATAGGAAAGTACATTCTGTGTGGTAAGGAAGGGCAGCC
>CM036537.1:6672753-6712753 GCA_020745685.1 Tautogolabrus adspersus
ATCTTAACATTACCTTTACTTCAAGTGAAAGCAAAAGCAGGCCAGACTAAGTGGTTCATTCTTACTATAAGCACACAATCTGTACTGTCCTTGACATAACTGAAACAGTGTGTGGGTGGGTCAAGTGGCAATCTGTTCTGCAACAACATTAGACTCCCCATGGTAGTCTCTGTATCAGCCTGACCAGTGGGATGGAGAATTGTTATTAGAGCCAAATAAATCAACTGTTTTTCTGTTTACTACTACTGTATAGCATGCTCTGGTTTCTTTCTATAAACCAAGCTATTATTATTATCATTATCCACTTTAGCTTCTTTTTAAAGGCCATACATCATCGCGACCATGTTTTTGTTTTTATGTTTTTTTGTTTGTTCTGTCTTGTTAATGTTTGTCTGTATAGTGTTTTATTCTCTCGGTGCAAGACAAATTCCCCTAGGGGCAATAAAGATTTAATTCACGTTAAAAACAAGTGTAAACAACACAGTAAAAGTGAAGCAAGAAAAGAGGGAAAAAAACAGATTTGAACATTGTCATTTTCTTCTGATCAATGTGGTTGTCACCTTGTCAGCGTGTGTTCATTGATAATGCATTAATCCTTTTCTCCTCTTTGTTCAAAAATGAAAACTGTTGGAACAACCTCAGATAACTTTTTGTCTTTTTTTCGCTTGATGAATAAAGCTTTTTTTAAAGGTAGTTTTGGCAATCAAAAAAACTTCAACCCAAAGTTCACAAAGAGTAGCTAATGTCTTGTTTGAAACATTTCTTTTCACGACAAGTACCCTACATCTCGGAGTTCATACTTTGTTTCAGTCAGACAACTCAAGTTCATGATGGTTTGAAAAGTTTACTGAAGCGGCAAAAGATAAGATAAAATATCTTTATTGTCACAAGTACAACGAAACAGTTTGGCCTCTTGGCTCCGACCTCATCACTCCTCGCAGATCGTTTTACATGCAGAAATGTAAGATAATATCTTCAACATCCAGTGGAGCCTGCAGATGGAGGCTGAAGTGGTAGTGGGGTTGAAAGTAAGAGTGGGGGAGTGCTGGTGATGGCAGAGCAGAGGGAGAGAACAGCTTAAAGCTTAAAGCTAAAGGTTTTTTTTAGCATTATGAAACAGACTTAGATTTATATTGATAGATTTTTAATGACCTAAAAAAGCTAACAAGACCATCAGTGAAAAAGTTGATTGTTTCTTTATTGCTTTTTCTGATCCCTGAAACTGCTGCAGCAGGGTAGATGTCAGATGGATTGATTGACAGAACGCTGCAGAAACAGCCTTTTTTTTGTTGACATTTTCAATGGCAAATATTTACAGTTTGAAGAACGCAGGATGAGATTTAATGTTTAAAAATAACACTGCTTACACAGCACAGAACGAATCAGCAAAGCAATAAGAGCCGCAGATTTACTTAAAGATCCCATATTATGCCCTTTTTGGGGTTCATATATCTAATGTATGTGCCTACTAAAGTACGTTCACAATCGCTAATGTTCAAAAAAAGTGTCTGTTTTCATGTACTGCCAATGATGCAGCCCGTCTCATCTGTCTGTGTTTGTTACACTCAGAAGTGCCCACATCAGGGTGTGCCAAGTCTGACCTGATTGGTTAGCCGATCTGCTCTGTTGTAAATTGTTTAGTCGTTCGAACAATTCTCGGAAATGTTACGCCCCTTGTTACCGTATTGGGAAAGCAGCTGATGTGCAGCATGAGCTTGTGCTTGCCGGGCTTGGATCAGTGACATCATCACAGTGTGATGTCACAATTCAATTTTTCAACGAGGGGGGCTAGAACCGAGCGTTACATGCTACTACTGCTACTGCTAACAGGAGGAGGTAGGTGAAGCCGCATTTCCGTGGACTTTTAATTTTTGCACATATGTGTCTAAATATGCACAAGACACCTGGAAAACACACTAAAGAGCATATAAAACCAGAAAAAGCATAACATGGGACCTTTAAAGGGCTTGCCAAAATCAACCCAAACCAAAAGTCGCACACTTAATGCCTTCTGTTCACTAGAACAAGTGTCAGCAGAGTTTTAAGTCACAGAGCAAGAGCTTGCAAAGACTGGGGATCCTGTGGGGTCACTAACTGAAAGACCTTTTGAGATTATTTCCCATCATGCATCTGGTGGAAATGTACAACTACGACCTTTAAGAAGAAAAGAAAAAAAAGGAGGAGAATTCAATGGGGATCACGAGGACTGAGTAAGCCATACGATACTTTCCAGGGATTATGAGGGCAGCAGCCATTTCTGTCTACCTTTGTTCTTTCTCCACTCTATGGGGGTTAAACTGGGGGGGACATGCGAGGAATACAAAGGAGAAATCCTTCCTGCATATTATCCAATGTTTTTATTGTAAAACGTCTCGAGATAACACTTGTTACGAATTGGCACTATACCAATAATGATTGATTGACACATCAAAGATGCATTCTTGCACACCCCATATTAAAATGTCCATTTTGATTTTTTGATTGATCATATATTTATTGACATATACTTTGTAGGGGTTGATTTTTTTTTTGTAACTCATGCGTTTTTAATTTATGTAGGATCAAATGTATACATAATTAGGGAGTGGCTGATTTGACGGCAAGCTGTTTGTCAGGAAGCTAAATGTCTGCCTCAGATTCACCTCTACTGGGTTGAACAAAAGTTTGCTTCTGACAGCATTTCCAGTATGGCAACCGCCAGCAATGGGCTTCAAAAGTGTGTCGAAACCATAGTAGGTGATTTCTCGGACACTACGTCCATTTCTTATACAGTCTTTGGTCGTACTCTTACAGTTGGAACTGCATGCATAATTATGTAGAAGTATTTCCCTTTCACCCTGAGACGTGTTATATCCATATAAGCCACCCTCGTATTCATAGACTTGACTTGGACTTCCAATAAAAACTCTACCCATCTCCGGGGAAAATCAGTGCAGCTTGAGTTTCCTGCCTGAATGAGCTCGCACTTGTGTGACAGCGTATGATTGTCAACTGAGTGTATCA
The DNA here is from genome assembly GCA_020745685.1 of Tautogolabrus adspersus. NCBI lineage: Eukaryota > Metazoa > Chordata > Actinopteri > Labriformes > Labridae > Tautogolabrus > Tautogolabrus adspersus. The sequence goes on from CM036537.1 coordinate 6,675,757, forward strand.
GCATAAGAGCATGTAATGCAGTGTATGTTGTGAGATTTGGCATTCCTTCGATGCTTTTCTTCCCCGTCAAGTTATGAATTTGTGTTTGTTATGTAAGCAGCATGTCTCCTTTTGTGTTTCTCTGAATATCAGTCATCTGAAAATGTGTTATTTGTTTCTATTTCAACCTGTTACTCTCAATCTGACTCAGCACCCACGTCACCCTTCCTTCACACACACACACACTCTCACACACGCGCACACACACACACACACTCTCACACACACACACACACACACACACACACACACATACACACAGAAGAACATTGGAGGATCAACAGAATAAGCAGATACATCATAGCTTACACGCTTCCATGACCATAACATTTATACCTGACTTCCACCGCTCTCCAGCCTCACGTTACCTCTTTTGTCTTCTTTCTATGCAGAGGAAACATTTGCAGGAAGAGGAGGACTAAACCTCTAACTAGCTAACCCCCCCACCCACCACACAAACTGACATAAACACACCAAGATTCACACTCAAAGTGAATATCTGAGTGTCAGATGGGTAAAGAGGAAAAGTTTATGTCCATCTCCTCAACAATCCCCTGGAGTGAAGCTCTCACACAGCCTGAGGGTTGACCTTACCGTCTTGTCAAACAACATTATTGTCCTGTGGTCAGTGTGTATGTGTGAAGGAAAGATGGTTGCATTGAGAAAAACAAGGCAAACATTGTCACTTAGAGCAAGGTGAGCAGCTTTACACAATCTTACCTGCAATTTAAACAATAAAACAGCAAAACTATAAAAAGAAAACAAGGATTTTATATTGTTAACCTCATTGGTTCATTTGACATGCAATCTACTAACAACTGTATACCTCTAAAGTGGACTCATGGGCTGTGGCTCGGAGGCAGAGTTTGTTGCCTCTCAGCCAGAAGGTTGTGGGTTTGATCCCCAGCTACTAATGTCGCATGTCCATGTATCCTTGGGCAAGACACTTAACCCCAAGTTGCTCCCAACGCTTTGTCAGCAGTGTGTGAATATTAATGGATAAGTTAATACAGGGGCTATCAAGCCACATTTCTCTGTTGTGATTAATCGATTATTTTAATGGTTAATCGCGGCTGATCACATCTTTATTTGCATGTTTGAAATGTTATCATTTTGCATTTAAAAATAAAGATTGTTAGGCTTTTATTTTGAATTTTGAATTGTCTTAAGTTTAGAGTACTTTTCTTGCTGTCTGAATTAAACCCTGCTTTTATTTTGAAATAAAGTGAGGACCTAGATCGAGGTTACGACAGGACCTCGGTACAGATCAAGAACTAAATGAAAGGAGCTAAGGAGATTGGTAAAAAGTTACATTTTTGATGTCATAAGGTGGATATTACTTTTAACTCGTCAGCTGAGTCATCTGGGACTTTTGTAAATGGAATGAGCCATTTAAAGACACAGCTGTGTCGTTGTTTTACATCATTGTGACTACAGGGAGACACTGCAGAGGCTTATCCACGGTAGGCCTAAAGGGACAAAATAGCATGCGATCAAAAAAATATGGATGTTGATCCGTCCATCCTAATATACAGTTTGTGTATATTGAGAGAAGCAAACAAAATTCCCTTACAAAGTGATGGAGTCAGGCACGTCATGCAACGTAACGCAACAAAAGATGATCATAAAATAGACCTTCTTTATTCCCAAATCCCACAATCCTGAACAGATATAAAATATGCTTCATTCCTTTTTTTCGTTTCCCTTTGGCCATCTGCCAGTTAGCGTGGTGATCCAACTTTTTCTATTTTAATGAACATTTTGGATCCAGATACAGATTTATTTCTGAAATCTTTTTTCCTTCATTAAATTACATCTTCAGATGACAGAGCAGAGGGCACAAGCTCTGTGAGTGTTTTCTGCGTCTACTGTATTTATATAACTCCATATATTTCTTATGGAATTGTAGCTTAAGGGTGAAAAAAATGCCTTTTGGCCTTGAAACATACACTGGATGATAGCTCCAAGTTTTTAGTCAAGCTGAATAGGTAAGAAACTGTTGTCTTCCCTTTTCTCGTCTTTGTTTTGTTATGTAGCAAAGACAAGCTCTCACTGCAAAGTCAGAGAACATGTCCTTAAGATGTTCTGCTGGTAACAAAGGAAAGAGAAACATCTTCTGTGTTATAAGGTGTACAGCAGAATTTTTTTCTGACAGCATTTGTGTTGATCTATATTTAGAGACTAGATCCCAAGTGCTGCATTAAGCCAGAGCAACTACAGTATAACTGATAAAGTTAGTGGAGCGAAAAGCACGGTATTAACCTGAAACTGTAGTAGTTCAAATGTACTGTACCTTGTAAATGTACTGCATACCTTTAATGCAAAGCCTGAATAAATGCACTTAGTTACTTTTTGTCACAGCACTTGAAATAACAGCTGAGCCTTTGAAATGTTAGTTTGGTTTGTGTCGGCAGATATTGAAATGATTCCAGTAAAAGAATCAGGAAAGAGAAACAAAGTTTCTACAGCACTCTGAGCAGGACACACATACGCCACTTTCATAACTCCTTTATGATGAGTCAGTTTGCTCAATCAATCACTCTTTATTGTATAGGGCCAATTCATAACAAATGTCATCTCTAGGCAGTTTACAGAAAGAGCAGGTCACAGTACACTCTTTGTTATACTATTGATGGAGACCCAACATCAACCTAACATGAGCAAAGCTCTTTGCATCATTTAGAAAAGTACAGTAACAGTGATGAGAAAAAAACGTAATTTTAACTGACAGAAACCTCGAGGAGAACCAGAATCATGTTGACCAGCCGTCTGCTGCGACTGTGAGAGAAGCAACGAGACAAAGAAATAAAGAAACAACAACAACAGCAACAAGGAATATGACAGATTAATGGCTGCAATGCCTGAAAATAATGGTAAAAGTATGACTGGTGTTAGCAGGGACAGCAAAGTACATGTTAGCTGATATTAACATTAACATTAACAATGATCAGCAGTGGCGATTCTTGTATCATTCAAGAATTTTTGCATCATGCAAGTTCACATAAGTATCATTTTCGCGGTGTCGGTAGCCTAGTGGTTAGTGCTCGCGCCCCATGTATGGATTTGTGTAGTGTATACATTTTCCCCAAAATGTTTTTTCTAAGTGTCCTGTCCAGCAAAAGATAAAAGGCCTCTGTTATAATCAGTGACGTTTAAGACTACTCTTGCATATTTAGTTGCGTACTAGCTAATTAGAGACAGAGTAGGGACTGCATCCCTTCCCCGTCAAACTTGAGGCAGATACATCTGGCTGTAGATGTTCTCCCTGATGTGTTTGTGGATGATATTGACAAACAGTTGCTGTTCAGTTTTGTTATTTGTGTCTTTTAATGTCTAATGATGTATTTTGTATTTGTATGCTTGGCTGCTCGTTGTCGTGTGAAACTCTGTTAATTGTGCTGCTGCCTGTCTTGGCCAGGACACTCTTGAAAAAGAGATTTTTAATTTCAGTGAGTTTCTGTCCTGGTTAAATAAAGGTTAAATAAATAAAAAATGAATTTGTAAATAGTGCTGGAGTCCCAAGCAGTTGCCTGCCTTGCCTGTTAACGAGCAGCGCCTCTGCTGATCAGTTGTCTGTGTTTGGATGTGAAGCTCTGTACACCAGTCAATCCTCAATTTAAACATGGAGCTGAATCCCAGATCAAAGCACGTTGAAGGCCTCTGAATATCCGTGTGGAGCCTCTGATGTAAGACACATTTTAATCAATCAATCAGGTTTTCTCAGTGACTGTTGATCTACATGTGTGCTTATTACGCTCCTCCTTTAGCTGTTTACGACTCATTCACTCCTCTCGACTACATTCCTCCATCAACCTCTGCAGACCCTCCTCACTCTCTCCATCTGCATTCTCTCCTCCTCTGTCTCCCCCCCTCTCTTCCTGTAGCCCTACAATAACACAGACAGAGGCCTCAGTAAGTGCTGTTTTCCTGGCCCGGCTAGAGGACCCTCCCCATAACCAAACAGGAGCTGTGCTCATTTTACCTCCACCCGGCCCAGCCCAGCCCGGTCCAGGCCAGACGAATACAGAAGACAACATTTCATAATGTTTGGAGAAACTAGTTCAGGAGGGCAGCTTGTCTGTGAAGGTCAGCCGTGAACTACAGATTCACCTAACAAACTTACATGGGATAAGATCGGGATTAAAACATTAAGTGAGGAAACGATTTGTACTTTAAATTTCCTGATACTAAACAAGATGTTTTCTGATATCTTTGTAACATAATAAGGAAAAACAAATGTACACACACAACATTAAAACGTCATTGAAAAAAGGTTGAAGCGAGTGTTGCACTGGGTCAAAAAATGTAGAGGAATCAGGTGCTCTTCAAGAACGGCGGACAGAAGTCAGATAATACAAAAATGACTATCCTGATTACAAACAAAGGTCGTTGTGTGGAAAGGCAGTCTGAACTGAAAGTCTGAGGCACTCTAATGTAGTGCACAAATCCTTTATTAACAAGGATAACAAGGCTTGCATTGCGGCTTAAAGGCTACATGAAGAACATCACTTTATCCCCTTTATCCTCCTGAGAAAGCAGGCTGATTTAAAGAGTAGTACATATGATTTAACATTGGCTAAATGCAATCTTTGTGTGACTGATTAGAATGAAAAAACAACAACATGACTCTGTGTCCTTTATACACAAAGAATATAAGAAGAGTCTCATATATCAATACCATATTCTCCATTAGTAATAGATGATTGACTTTGAGATTATTTTTCATTATATTAACAATTCATTAATAAAAGTCTATTAAATGATGTGACAATATTGTCAGCCTGATGGCCCAGATAATCATTATATCATATGAAAGGGAAAATAAAGGACCCAAGAAAGATACGTTTTTCATTGGCTATAAATATAATTTATAGGTATATTAAATCTTTCTTCTAGCGCCACCATGAGGCCTGCAGTTGTGACTTTGAGTGAAAAACCACACAAAGATAGAGGGGTAGTCATACACATTTAGCTCATGTTCATGTCCCCCTGAGGATGAATTTGAATGACTTCAAAAAAACGTTAACATTTACTAACAACATGGGAGCGCTGATAGCCTAGCGGGTGTGGTTGGCGCCCCATGTACAGAGGCTGGGGGCCTCGTCGCAGTGGCTGTGGGTTTGAATCCAACCTCGGCCCTTTGCTGCATGTCACCCCCCTCTCTCTCTCCTCCCGACATTTCCTTTCTATCTTCAGCCGTCCTATCCAAGAAAGGCAAAAAGACCCAAATAATAACTTTAAAATGTACTTACAACTTGATTGGATCTAAATAAGAATTATCAAATATATGTTAAAAAAATGTTTAATTTTAATTTCCTATAAAATAACTCAAATGTATCATTGATCCTTTTAGACAATGAATCAAAAGAACGGCATCATAAAAACTCACAATATGAATGAATACAAGGTAGGAATATAACGTGTTAATAATACTATGAAATACTGTCATTGCACACCGTCCCCTGAGAAATAAAATGACTAAATGATAAGTACTACACTTATTGTAATTGCTAATATTCTGAAGGTCAATATGGCTTTGAAACATAATACAACTAGCTTAACTCAGAAAGCTTCTGACCATGTTTTATGTATCTTGTACATTTTATGTATTGTGTAATTTAAATTTAAATAAACTTGATCACAAAAAAAAAGCTTCTGACCATTTTTCCAAATAAGCATTAAAAAGCACAGTTCCTTGATTCAATTGAATGATCATTTTCGGAGGTAAATCTGGTTGTGTTGTGATTTGGCTGAGTGTAAAATACTTACTTGTTTTATTCTTTTTCATCTGTCTAGCTTTGTTTTAGCAGCATGTTGACGTCGCAGTATTAGTCTAAATGTGCTCAAAATAATTAATTATGATAATACATCTGTAACATTTAATGAATCGATAAACTCTCCGCTCTTCTGTGGAGGTTTTGTCTTTGAATGAGATGACAGTTCCTTTCTCTCTTCCTGTAATGAAGGCTTTTGACGTAAACCCATTTAGACTCTAACTGTATTATGTGTCATGTAATTAAAGTGACAACAATTGTCTAGAGTAAAGACCCTTGACTCATTTCCCTCTCTACTCTTCTCTGATCACTATAACATGCAGTTGCATAAGAAGCTCCGCATATACGTTAGCTCTTCATCTTTAGATAAGCATCATTTCATCATGGTTCAAGTTAAGATGAAGATTGCCTGATGACAAAGTATAAAGCCTCATTGTTAACATCCTAAAACAAAGTCATAGTTGTGTTACCTTTGCGTTTAAACAGTAGAAATTGATTACGCTGCAGTTATTCACTTCACTTTTGATTCTAACTTCTTGAATAATTCGGTGTAAAGTGAACGGGACAGCCCCTCTCTCACTCATGCATGTTTTGCCTCTCAAATATGAGCTCTGCATTGAAACGCTGCCAAGGAGGATCAGAGAGTGCAGGAGTTATTGTGGGACTCTTTTTCTTTTCACAGAGCACCAGATGACCGCAGGAAGTATGGGAGGGCCCGGCCAAGTGAAATACCAAGGAAACACCTCTAACACGTGCCCTGTGCTACTGCAGAGAGGGGGGGGGGGGGGGTTAGTTTTGGTTTCTGGTATTCAAAAGGTATGAAGCTTTACAGCTGTCATTTTTACAAGTCAATCATAGCAGAGCTGTGTCATTTCTGCACTTCAGAGAGATGAAAACAGTCAAGTCTCTGTGGGCGAAGAGGCCCCGCAGCAGGCCAATCACTGCCTCAGGAAGAATGTAAACAAAGTGGCAGCTTCACAGTCCTTTCTGTTCTTTTGACTGATTTTTTAAATATTCTGAATCCTAAAATAAACATGTTTAAAGTCGGGGTTTGGTAACTTCCATCAACCTATTCAGCTCTTCTCTTGCAGAGATACTGACCGACAAAACCTGTTACCAGGTTATTGTGCCAATAAAGTTAATTTCATTTGAGTTGAAATGCATTTACACCACCACCAGAGACAGTCTTTCAAGAGACATCAAGAGACATAAACTTACACAAACTGCCAGGTTTGGTACCAAGCAAATACTGGCTGTGTTGAAAAAGGAAGGTAATGCGTAAGAAAAGAACTGCTGGTCCTTGAGTGTCCACTTGAGGTGGGCACAAAAGCCAAGAATCATCCATTTTACTTATATTAAGGCTAAGATTTTTGCATAATTTGCAAAACCAAATCCCCAAATTAGCTAACCTTAAGGCGCACCTTAACTCATACTCTTTGCCCGTGACTAAGTTGATACAAAGGTTGGTGGAGATAGCATTTCCAATTTCCAATTTCTCTTCATAAACCAATGGGTGACGTCAATGAGACCACGTGTGTAGCCTTATATCGACAGTTCAAGGTGCTCACCCCTGTTATGCTTCATTATAAATCAAACAGATGCATAATAGGTGGAGAAGAAGTGATCCCACCTCTGTGCCCCCATCAGAGGCGTTACAGGGGTGAGATGGGATCAGCCCCATTTATTGCCCCTTTCAAAATCACAAAAAGCTTCAAACAAAAGAAGAGCTGTTGATTGTGCGAAACCATAAATTCTACTGGGAACCCACCGCTGCACAAGCTCATCAAGGTCTCAGCAGATGGCTGTTCAACATGGGTCTGGATCAGCTCGAGCTTTCTGACTGTTAAAAGGAAGTTTTCACCTTTCACTGTTACTTGGCTAAATTTTGCCAAGCGTTTTGCTCATGGTAGGTTTCTGTAACAAATATGACAGAGAGTACAGTCTAGACTTGCTCTATTTTTAAAATGCCTGGAGATAACATAACCAATTGACACGATTCAGAAAAAGATGGATGAGTTGGTTGGTTGGTTGGTTGATTGATTGATTGATTGACATGTCGAGGTAAATGGCTCCAACCAGAGCAAGAAAAAAATAGCACAAAGCTTGTGACTAATGTGTTATAAACATTTGAAAAAAATGACATTTGGAACCCACATCCTTAGGTGCCATATGGACAGAGGCTACAGTCCTCAGATAACTGGTCACAGATTAGACTCCCGTTTCTGACGCTGCCTGGTGCAGATCTTCCCCCACTCTCTCCCCTCATTTCCTGTTTTTCTACAGCTGTCCCTTCTAATAAAGGCTAATCAGCCCCAAAATACTTTTATTAACTTCCCATCCACATGATCTGCTGCTCTCAACCCTCAAGCTGGTTGTTTGTTTTTTCAGAAATACTGTTTGTTTTTTTCATGGACATTTAGGTTACGCCACACTAGAGCTGGATATCAGAGGGCCTGGTGTTATTGTAAGTCTTACTTGATTGGTGTCAAATTTGACATGGTATAATGGGATGCATCAAATGACTGCTTAATGGGCCATAACAGAAATAAGACTTGACTCAATATGAACATATTGAATCTTTTGTTTCAATCTTAGAAGTTTTATTCTTAACAAGATATGTCTTGCAATAATATATTTAATCGTTATTAAGTGGAATTGGAGAGTCATGCTATCCCTTATAGCTGAACTACTTTTGCATACAACAATAACAAGATGTCTTATGGTGTGGATTGAGAAACATGCAGGATTTACTAAAGGACATGTCTCTGTTATTTATAGCATGCTGTTAGAGTAAACATAAACTCCATTAGCTTTTATATTAAAAAGGAATAAAGACTGCTCTGAACCATCTTTAGAAACCTTGTTCATCGCATTGTCCAAATTATAAAAGGACAAATCTGTTTTTCATTTATCAAACTTATTTGACCCCCTTCTGTCACTGTAAGATGAGGATTGCTTCATCTCCAAACTGTTTTCTATGTCAGGTGTTTCCAAATGTTGACATGCCAATGACCCCCATATAGCATTAGCCTCTGGAAGGGATTCCCCCAAACTTTCATAAAAATCTTATACATTAGTGGCAACTACCTAAAATTAAACAAACAATTCAATAACATTAACAGTAAAGTCAGAGTTAATGTATACTGGCTCATACTGACAGGACTTTGCAGCTGAATGATGTTCAGTCTGGTCACCTGGTGGTCTTTTTCTTTAGGACATTTTTCCATCCTAAGAAGCGGTAACTACTTTTTGGTGGTACAGCAATCTGATAAATCAGTGTCACTCATGGCTGCTCGATTCTGATTGGCTAGAGTATTTTGACTTTTAACTGAAAGATTGGCATAAAAAAACACATATTTCAATATGCAGTGATTAATAGCATCTAAAAGGAAATACAGTATGTTATAATGGTAATGTTACACATTATTTTATAAGTTGATTTATATTTTTGTCCCATTTTGAGTCCCTCTTCTTTCAAATTTCTGCAATCCCTCAGCCACTCCTGGGGGTCAAGGGGTTGCTGAGGGAGTTGAAAAACATAGCCCTATGTGACTTAAACCAAGTTGGGGACATTTCTCTATTATGTGGGAATGTCCACCAATTTCAAGTTTCTGGGTGCAAATGACAGACTTACTGTCTGAAACACTTGGTGTCCGCTCTCCTGAATTTATGCTTTTGAATGATGATTCATGATGACAGAATCTTAACCACACTCAAAGACTGCAGTGGTTATAAACATGTTGGCAATTAGGTAGAAAGTCACCGCACACGCTCTCTCATCACCAGTAGATTAACTCACCGATAGAGTATTGACAATGGAGCTCTCTGTTACAGGATGAACCAGGCAGGCCAGGTAATGGTCTCCTAATGCTGCTGGATCTATGATGAGATTTTCTGTGTATTCATTTACATATTCAAATATTTATTTTCCTGACTTACTGTAAATATCTGTCTGTTTATTTCAGAGACAGACCCATGCAGGGGCGGGGAGGGTTATGGGTAAAATTGTGTATTTTCAGGTTTATGTTGGTTAATGTAATGTTTGATTCTGATTGATTGATTGATTAATTGATAGAATTTAATTGCCAAAGTCTGAAATGTGTCTTTATCTGACAATTAAGTCCCATTAATCATCAATCAATCAGAATCAATATGACAACATAAATATGTAAATATTCTCTCACTGTTACTGTCATAATGATGCAGATTTGTGTATTGCTACTGAATACATTTGCAATATGGTGTACACCTGCAACCTTTATCAAAAATAAATAAATGATTGGTCACAAGAAAAAGATTGAGAGGAAATACAGCTGTGCACCTAGCGGCGGCTCAAGGAACTGCATGAAGAGAAAGGAGGAGGAGAGAGGAAGTTGTCCAAAACTTTTTTTCCCCTTCAAAGCACTCTGGAGAGGCTCCGTTAGATTTTCAGAGGAAGGAGATCCGAGCAGTAGAAAGAAAACAGAAAACGCAAAGGGAGATAACGGTTTCAAAAAGTTAATCCCTGCTTCTGTTTACGTTTCCTCACATGAAAGCGGAGAAAAAGGACGCGTGTGTTTGTCTCTGTTTACTTTGTTCCTTCCCGACTGAGAGGACTTACACCATCAGGGGCGATGAGATGTGAGTGAGCTATGCCTTGTGGAAATGGACAGACTTTATCCAAGCGAAAACATGGCGTCTGCGTCCCGAGGTTCAGCTTCTTTTCCAGTCTGCTTTTGGCGCTGTGCTGCCTGGAGGTCTGGTGCTCCGGGACGCAGGGGGACGGCGGCACGAGCTGCAGCCCCTGTCCCGTTAACTGCAGCTGCGCACTCGCGGGGCCCCTGCAGTCCTGCGTCGTCAACTGCTCCAACATCGGGCTGGAGAGGGCCCCAGCTGCGGCCGACATCCCGGAGGCCACCAACGTGTTGTAAGTACAGAGCACCAACAGAGTGCGGAGGAGAATAGTGATCCTATCATCTCCATTTGAGCGCTTTTAATGGAAAATGTTTCAACCTGCTCTCATGAAACTAAAACAAACCCTAATGAGATTAATGTGTTAAGCAAGTATAGGCTCCTTATTAAAGCTACGTCTGAAGGTTTGTTGGTTTCTGTGAGTGAAATGAATTGATTGAAGTGCACATCTGTTGTTGTTTGCAGCCAAAAACTTGGTTTACAGTGTTTTTATTTCCACTGCATCACTCACTTCCTGCAACATGCCTAAGAAAAGGCTTTTCTACTCCAAGCTCATTTTCTGCTTTAGTTTTTGTTGTTGTCATGCATGGAGTGGAAAAGAAATTAATTGTTTCATTTGAAATTTGAAGCAGCAACTAATTGACAATTAATAATATTGATAATTGGTAAGTTCTTCTCAATAATAAGCCACTGGTATAGCTCACTTTTAGACATTTTGCTTGGTCCAGCTACTTACGTTTTTTATTTTTTTTTATTTTGTGCCAGTACACCAGAAATTGTTCATCTCTGCTCCGTACTATCGCTGATCAAACCCATCAAATTGAATATGCCACCTTTAGGTATTTTACACACTTTTGCCAGACAAGATGAATTTATGAATTGCTTCATTGAAATTATTACATTCTTTGAAATTATTACATTCAAAATAAGTTTCAGTCTTACAGAGCATGATGAGAATTGTTGCAGCTGGATTTTTGTGGACTTAAAAAACGTTAACTAAACCTGCACTGTGTTCTGGTGGCTGTTTCAAACAAGAGACAGAAAGTTTTATCAATGATATTAAAGGAAAAATGGATTCGTGGAAGGATGATAAAACGACAAAGTAATTAAGAACACATCCTATACTTTGTGCTGCAAAGGCTTCAGTCACAGGCCAGACTGCTGGTGGCCCTGTGTGTCTCTGTGTGTGCTGTTGTGTGTGCATGTGTGTCTCAGTTGGGTATTTGAAATGCAGTTGGGCACCAGAGAAGTGGAGCTGGTGTTGGTGCGCGGATCAGTCTGCAGCCTCTGGTGCTGCTGCAGCGAGAACATTCTGTTCTGTGCCGACGGAAGACATATGTTAGCAATTATTGATTTCCTCTCACATTGCCTTCTTTTATTTAACTTAAAGATATACTCCATATACCAGCCTTATCATAGATACACATTTTTGGTAACTCTCAAAGTGGAGACGTATCTAGAGTCTACAAATTTAATGAGGTTAGAAGCAATTGAACTGTGTGTTTTAGCTGTAAATCTTTAAGACATGTGCATGTTGCCTTATATTTATATATCACAACCTTCCATCTAATCTCAACAGGTTTCCTTAACATGACTTGATACTGAGTGATGGAATTTGCATTTGAGAGGAAGAGTTCAGGTGCCATGTTAATTGGAAACAGACCCTGCCGCAGGATCTGTCTCTAATCACGTCAGGCTCGATTGGAGTGCTAATTTCATCAGTGTAGAAATCCTCCTTTCCTACTCTACCAACAGGAGTGGTGTGTGGAGGTGTTCAAATGTGAATGTTACCGTCCTCCCTTACTTATCTGGCCTCCTCTCTGCTGGTTCCCCCTAAGAGCAGAAGCATGAGATTAAAACCAGATTTTATATTTTAATTAACTCTGATTTTATGGCTGTCAGTAGCAGGCAGAGTGATTCAGCCAAGACCTACGGAGGATGTTCTTTTTAAAAAGCTGAAGGCAGAGCCTGGCCTGTATTACCTATCCACTCATTAAAGGGATACTTCACCCGTTGAAACATGAATCTGTATTGACATTGGGTCATATATGTAGTAGAAATGTGAAATAATTTTTGAAGTTGGTGCCTTCTTGACCGAGAAAAGGCAGAAAGTGTCTTTTTGAGTCATGCGGATGAAAGACAACAACTTCCAGAATGCACAGCACCGCAGGCCACTCCCGCTGAAGTAGAGGATTTTATGGTGCATTCACGTGGTGTCGGACACATCGGAAAACGAGTTTCCAAGTTGTAAAATGCAAATGACACACCTGCTCAAGTCGGAACAACAACTCGGAAACTCGGAAAAGAATTAGGTGCCCGACTTACCGACTTGACGTCAGAATCGTCATCAAATGGGGGGCAAAATATTTTTTGTCAATGTTAACATACTTTTTGTTCATGCACGTATTGCACATCAACTTTTTGCTCAAATATAACTTTTGACAATAACATTTCACTCATCTTCGTCGTAGCATCCACTTTTTTGTGCTGTTATTACAACACTGAAGTCGGAAGTCTTGAACATATTGAAGTCGGAAGAACGACTTCCCAACTCGGAAACTTGGACCACCCGAGCAGCAACTGAATGCAGCATTATTTACAGACATTTACTAAAACACATACAGACGTTTCCTCAACTGATTCCGAGATTTCTTCCAGAAGGAATTGGCATCTTGGAAATTCCTGGCAGAAAAATACTTTATGTCTGTGTCCATAGGCAAACAGTGACAGCACCAACACCACCAGTCTGACCCAGCTCGAGCCGGCCGGGCTCCTTGTCCTCACAGGTCTGACCTGCCTGTCGGCAGCAGCCAGCTCGCAGCTATATTGTGGCTCGTAGAGATAGCCACGAACATCCGATTCAAGCACAGGACCTTCAAAATCTCCTTCATCCATATCAGTTTGAAGTTGAAACATACTTTTTTCGCCATTCTCGGTTTTTATCAGCTTTCTCCATAGAGTCTGTTAGCAGAGCTTCCAAGCAATCTGGCGGACGTTAAGTTTCCATTCTTGGAATGAGGTCCCGCCCACTGATCTGTAATAGGTCTGTAGCTTCATATGAGAAATTAGCGATGTAGTTTCACCATTCGTGTGCTGGTCGAAGGATATTCACCCCCTCCCACTAGCTTGTGGGGAATATTTCCTGCTGGGCTCACAGATCGGCTCACCAGAACTTCATATTTCGTAGGGAGGCTTGCAAGAAATATTGCGGGTAAAGTGGATTGAGAAATTTGGCTGTTTCCTTCAGCTCTCCTGGAAAATGTCAGGACGTTTTCAGGAGTTTTGTGCGTGTCTATAAACCCAGACATGTAGGATACAGTTTGACTCCTCCTGTCTTGCAGTGAGCTGTGGTTCACTGATGTTTCAGCTATGAGAGTCATAAACATGCCCCATTATACATCTTTGCTTTTCTACTAGTAATAATATGAGCCCTGTGTAAAAGCACGGAGACTTGGTCTTGAACTCCATCCTTTTGAGGCTTCTCTACAAATGGAAGCCACATCGAAGAATTTTCCCTCTTTGTGCATTCAGTCCAGTCTGTCATTGTTGTATGTGATTGTGCGACCTTGGAGAAGAAAACAAACTGTATCTGAACTACATTTGTCGTCAGATTACTGCCCACACAATAGAGCTGTCTTGTTTACATCACCTTGGAGAGATGCTGTAAATAGATAATAGGCCTATAGCTATGTGTGTTTGTATCAATGTAGTGTAAATCACTATATGTGTACATACAATTGAGAGTTTTGACCACTTATTCAGCTGAAGTTTACACCATGTTCCTGTGGGGCTCTTTGGCTACACAGACCCAGCTGTATTTACAGTATTTATAATGTTAATGTCTACATGATCCAGTGAAGAGATTTCATGATAAAAAAAACAAAAACTGTACAGTATTGGTAGTCTTGTTCCAAATCAAGGCCACACCTGACAATACTGTCCTTTATAACACCTGACCGTGTGTGTCCTTGAAGCAGGTTCAGCACTAAGGATGACCATTATGATTAGTATAATTAGTTTAACTAGTTTTATGTCATTTGGTGACACATGACATAAAAGTAGCACTAGACAAGAGGCATAATTGTGCTGCTCTATTTATAGATCTGTCAAAAGCTTTTGATCCAGTCAATCACCACCTTCTTTTAAAGAAATGATCTGCTGTTGGGTTAAATCAAAGTGCATGTGCCTGGTGTCAGGATAGCTTGTTTGACAGGCGTCAATGTTTTAAGTTAAGTCAGGCTAAATCTGAATTTCATTAATAGAGTTGTGCCACAAGGTTCAGTCTTGGGTTCCATGCTGTTCACTGTTTATATTAATGACAATGCGTTTCATGCCCATCACTATGCAGACAACACTATTTTGTATTGTATTGCAGATTCTGTACAATTAGCCATTAAAAAATTGCAACTTGCTTGAATTCTATCCAGTATTTTCTTATTAACCAAAAAATATTACATGTCTTTCTGGTAGTAAAATGATAAACACTCAAATCTAGAGATGCGCTGATTATGAAAATACTGATGAATAATTACTAAATGTCTGTCTACTACACAGTTTCCTTTCAAAAAAGGCTTAAGATTTTTGTCTGATTAGTTAAGAAGTACGGCCGGATAACAAACAAAAAAACCTGAAGTAAGAACATGTCATCCAATGAGAAAGAAACAAAATATAAATTGGAAGCAGTGCTGTAACATCCCTTCTCTGTGCCTCTAATGAAAATGTGTGTGTGAAGACACACCCCTAATAAACAAAAACAACCAGTGGTAGTGAAGTATTTTAACATATACTGCAGAGTGCAGCTGGAGGGAACTATTCCTGTTGCACACCGGACCATCTGTTCCAACCCACACACATAATCAAAATGTCTAAGCACCTCATACAGACAGTTTATGCAACTCTGAAGTCACTTCTGGGAAAAGCTTGTGGATTTTAAGTCTTGCTTCTTTATTTAGTATGCAGATTGCTGTGACACAGATCGTCACTTGGAGTCTATCCTGGGAGAGGATACAGAGAAAGTGAAAGACAAATTCAGTCAACATCTGTCTGAAAGTGACTTCACAGTTTGAAAGAAAGTATCACTTCACAGTAAGGGATGAGTGGTTTCATTGGTTCTGAAACAAATATTCCAGGATAGATGAAATGGTTCGTATAACTGTCGAGCTGTTTGGCTCTTCAGTCATCTTCCGGTAAAAGTCCCTGTTTGACCATGTTAGAGTTAAAGTAGGCCAATGTCAGAAGCTGGGGGTTCACTTTCTAACTCTCAGTGAGCGACCAGAATGGTTTTGAAATAGCCAGGAGATAGCGCATTTCAGATGTTAGAGAAACATGTACTGAAGCTTAAAAGCCTAACCAGGGACAAAGACGGCAAATTAGCCATGGCTGGAAGTCTTATATGCATTGCATCGGATGCACTTCAATTAGATGCAACAATGCCTACATGTCCCTGACAAATAAACTGATAAATAAATAGGAAGGAAAAATGCATAATAAATAAATAAATAACTTCCATGATTCCCCGCCAGCATCGACGTCATCTTTCGTTATTGTTTTGATTAAGAGCCCCCTGGCGGCGAAATTGACATACTGCACATTTAATTGCGATGAATCACTTTTTTGATTACATGTATGAGATTCCATAGTTTTGCATTTCAAAAACTTTTTTTATGCTTTTATTTTGTATTTTTGTACTGTCTTAAGCTAAGGGTACTTTACTTCCTGTCTGGATACAAAACTAGTTTCATTTTGAAACAAGATAGGGATCTTGTGGTAAACCAAAGGTTACAATATCTACTTAAAGGGATACTTCACCCGTTGAAACATGAATCTGTATTGAAATTGGGTCATATATGTAGTAGAAAAGTGAAATAAATGTTGAAGTTGTTGCCTTCTTGACCGAGAAAAGGCAGAAAGTGTATTTTTGGCTTGTGGATGAAAGACAACAACTCCCAGAATGCACAGCACCGCAGGCCACTCCCACTGAAGCTAGGGTGCTCTGTTTACAGTCTGTCTACAACACATACGGCTGTTTTCTCAACTGATACCGATTTTTCTTCCAGAAGGAATTGGCATCTTAGAAATTCCTGGCAAGAAACGGACTCTATGTCTGTGTCCATAGGCAAACAGTGACAGCACAGACACCACTAGTCCGCCCCAGCTTGAGTCGGCCCGGGCTCCTGTTCCTCCATCAGCCTCAACTGCTCGTCGCTATATTGCAGCTCGTAGAGATAGCGACGAACATCTGATTTGAGCACAAGACCTTCAAAATCCCCTTCATCCATATCAGTTTGACGTTGAAACATACTTTTCTCGCCATTGTCGGTTCTTCTCAGCTTTCTCCACAGAGCTTGTTAGCATAGCTTCCTAGCAAGATGGCGGACGTTGCTTTTAGATTCTGGCAGTGAGGTCCCACCCACTGATCTCTAATAGGTCTGTAGCTTCAGTGGGTCGAAAACATGAGGAACTAGGGATGTAGTTTCGCCCCCTCTAACCAAAGCAGCCAAAATGACAATTTTGCGTCATCGGAGGCTCCTTTTCAGACAAGAAATACGGAGCTTTCCCGTCTCAGGGGAAAATGAGGGCGGGATGCACGACCATTTAAAAATACTACCAGGTTTCTAATGATACAAAGCTTAATGCAAATGGGTGAAGTATCCCTTTAACCACGGGAAAATTGAACTATTTTTCGGATCTAAAAGTAAATGAAAACAGCCAAAGAAGACAGTAAAAAAGGAAAATTTTTGCTATCACAAGGTGAATATTACTTTTGACTTGTCAACTGAGCTGCCTGTTTTTTTTAAAGTGAAATGAGACATACGTTGCTGTCTGTGCGGTGGTGTAGCTCTGATGAGCCTTAATAAGACAAAATAGCACGCGATCAATGCAATAACAAACAAAAAGTAAAAGCATTCATTTCAACAGTTTTACCTGTGATGTGAAATATGTTGAATCAAAAGAAGCAGATATGATTTGTGTTTGTTATTTAAAGCTTCCATTAGGAACTTTCAGTTTGTGTCGATTTTGGCGCTCCCTTTGAACAAAGTGTTAAATCTTGTCGCTTAGCTGATCTCATCCTATAATGCGTAGGCAGTGTTTTCTCACAAAAAACTTCATCCTGTTTTCTTTTAAAAGCCAAATGTGTTGCCAATGTGAACAAAAGGCTTTTTCTTTAGCATGCTGTAAATCGCCTAACCTGTGGCAGAGGTTACAGATATTAAAAATAACAACATACAATTTATGAAATTGTTAGGGAACTTCTTCAAGCCCATAGCGTTGCCTGCTGTGTCAGTTTGGGAATAAGTACACCCTTTACTGAACTGTATACACCCTCATCGTGTCTCACACACAGGGGTCCAATCTGCTCTGCTCCTGAGAAATTTGTGATGTTACCATAGCAGCAAGATGCATACAAACAGACAGAGTGGTGTGTCTTTTTTACAGGGAGCAGTTTTGGCTTTGCATGTCATGAGGATTCACAGCTGTCAGACTCAAGACTCAATCTTAAATTCTTCTTCTTCCACTTCTCTGTTTCTATCTCCGCTCCTCTCGTCCTCCAGAGGTAGAGAGATACAAGCACCTATACCCCCCGACACTCACTGACTTAAATGAAGTGGGAAAGGAAAGATTGAATGTGCCGACCGTGTGGAGGGGAGAATTTGTTGTGTTACCATAGCAATTGTAACTCATGACATCACTGACAGAAGCACAGACATTCCACGAGGTCGTAAATAAGAGAAAGAGAAAAGAAAGACGAAGAAGAGACAGCTCCCATGTTCTCTTCCTGTGAGTGCACGCATGCTTGAGGGCTTTTGTGAGTGTGTGTGTTACCAGCTGGTAACTGAACAGTCTTGGTTCATTATTAACTCACTGAAGTTGTGTTGGTAGAGTTGGTTAAGCAGAGGTTGAAGAAGGAATGCATTTTGCATGACCGCCTGTGTGCAGGTTTGTGTGTGTGTCTCTATCCTATTTCATACGTGAAATCCTGAAAAAATTGTAGAAAATTTCTGGACAGGCTGCTCCTGCATCATTTCGGATCTGCCTGTTCACATATACACTTCACAATGGGTGAATTTTACTCTCTCGCACAAGAGGTGTGGGGGGGGGGGTCGGTCTCAGGAGGCAAGACGTGACCTACAAAGGACACAGAAATAATGGACAAGGCGACAGAGACATTATATGACAGTTTTTTGCCTTCTTGTCAATGGTATGTGTACCTGGACATATTCATTGTGTCAATAATGAATAAGTGGTAAAGAACAAACTTGCAAACAGAATTCTAGACACTCAATATTTTTCATCACGATTGCGTCCCAGCAGTTGTGTGGACATGATGGGGGCAGAAAAACATCCTTTTCTTACTCTTATCTTAGAGTATATTTTAATAATAGGTTTGTATTTATATCAAATTTGTTTCCCCCTCTAAATTAATTTAGTTTTTGCTTCGTTACTTTTTGATACTATCAATCATAACATTCTTACTCTGCGACATTCAGATCAGATTTTTACATTTTAAAAACTGCTCTCTTCCACACTGTCCCCTTCCCGCGCGTCCTGTTTCACTAGCTGGGACAGAGACAGCAGCAGACAAATGCCTATGGACATGTGAGCAAAACAAGATTCTGTGATCCATTTCAAGTAACGACATGCATCTCAAAGTTTATTTGGTTCTTATATGTTTGTATTTTTAAGGCCATAGAAAGCATTTTCTTCGGTTTGGAAACTCTGTTGTTTCTCCTTTAGTTGTAATCTTGCGAAGACTCTCTTTTATAATGATTCTAGACACAGCTTCCCTGAGTGGGCGGGTGTATCTGTCCTCAACCAGGTGGTGGCAGGGCTAACGATTGGACATAAACAAGCTGAAGGAAGCATCCATGTGAACACAACAAATCCAGAGGGAGTTTCAATTTGCCTTCTTTTTAGGAAGCCTTTACTCCACAATAAACTTACATAAGGTATATTAGTTTTTTGCTATTTTAATATTCAGAGTGTTTCATGTTGTGTCTTTAAA
Organism: Tautogolabrus adspersus; assembly: GCA_020745685.1. Lineage (NCBI taxonomy): Eukaryota > Metazoa > Chordata > Actinopteri > Labriformes > Labridae > Tautogolabrus > Tautogolabrus adspersus. The sequence continues at coordinate 6,695,245 of CM036537.1, forward strand.
GTCATTTTAAAACACTTGGTATTGAAAAGTATCAAAGTATTGAACATTTTGACAACCTTACCACAGAGTACGTTATTGTTGGCCTTCATTTTTAAATAGTTTGAAACTACATATTTGAGATTTGTCTGAGCGAGTCTCACATCACAATATTATAGGAAGAATGTGCAACAAGTTACACATAAATATATCAGAAATCAAGTATATCCTCTGTAAATGTGTCTCTGAGTCATGACTGTAATGAGTGAGAAGCTTGAACCTGCCAGCTGTACTGTTGTCGAGCCGTGTTTACATGGACAGGATGGCCTTGTGTATAAAGCTGTTTTAGTCAAGGACTAGAGAAAAGAAGAATAAACTCACGGCTTATTTTGATGTCACATAAGTGTGTTTAGATCACGGTTATTCCGTGTCAATTTATATGCAATGTGAAGCTACGAGTTAACCAAAGTGTGCTAACATTAGCCTGCTAACACAACAATGCAGGACACAGGTGACTGCAGCTCGAGCAAAGGACGATTTTGTCAATATTAATAATAAACATTGTTTATGGCTTCTAATCAATGTCACCAAGCAACTCCTGCCTTACAAATCAAATTCTTTGAGTATCCCTTCAAGGTGAAGAGGCAGTCATTGTGTAGATAGAAGTGCACCTCATGATTTATAGAGAGGGACTGTGTGTGACCTACAAGTAGAATAGACACTACCTGTCACTCATAAAGGGCCATCAAATCACTGAGTGCATGTAGGCAGTAATAACCTGCAGCTGGTTGCAGCTGTAAGTACCTGGAGACAGGCACAGTAGACAGGAGCTTAGAGAAACATGGGTTTAGATCAATAGCATGTAGGGGAAAGAAGAACTGACGCTGAAACAACAAATGCAAAACAGTATAAATCCTCATAATACATGAGATCTCTTCATAAAAGTAATTTAGTATGGCAGCTTTGGATTATGTATGCAGCTGTGCTCAGTGCAGCAAATGCATGTCTCCTGAACTCAAAGCGTTATGGAAATGACATGGTAGTATACCCAGGGTTTCCTACATTACAGATGTATTTATTGGCAAGGAAAGCTAACTGCATGATAATCATAAGCCAAACACAAACATGTACGCTTGCAATCCTAAAGCCTGTCCTGGTAACAGTCGGACTGTCCGTCAGGCTCAGGGGGAACCTAAGGGTGACCACGATGTTTTAGGTGCATGGGCTCAGAGCCGTCCTGTCATCTCAGTCACTCAAATAACATCCTAAAGCCCACCGCTTTTCTTTGGCTTTTGAAAACACTTAGATTACATTTAAAATGGGGGTTTACACCTTATGAGTTGCGTTATTCATTGTTTTCATCTGTACATTTGTCTACTTGTAGCATTGTGTTCTGTCTTGTCTTTTACACTGTTTAATTTGCCCATGTTCATGAAGCACTTTGGTCTCTATTAACACTGTTTATTTTGTGCTAAAGAAATAAATTTGACTTGACTGGACTAAACTTAAGAAGCATACCCGATTTCCACTTTAAAGTTTGATGTCTGCATTGGGTTTTTGAAGTGAATACAAAAGAAAAGAAGAATACAGAAGAAATTGTATGAAAATAGGAAAAACTTGCACAGATTTGAAGCTACTATGTTGAATACACTCCAGACATTTTTTCCACTTGTCACTTTTCTTAACTCGGAGGATACTTGGTCAGATCAGACCTCCTAGAAGACAAAAAGTCGTACCTTCTACAATCTGCAAATGTGTAATGACAAACAAGATACATGTCTAGGTATATTAAAAACTATAGACAAAATAAGGTTGTGCCTTTCTGACATGTCATCATCTCTGGAGTGCAATTATTCTGTACTTCATGAATGAAAAACTGTCACATACTTTTCTTACATGTTAGAAAGCAGACAACACTTAATTATCATGAACATTATGATCATTAAGCTTTCACTAAAATGAAGGGAGCTTGTCATTTAAATGAAAAGAGATGGATTTCTAGTATGAAGTTGATAGCAAATATTTTCATCGTCTATTCTAAAATCTGGAAGAAACATTGTGTCCAAAAGTCTAAAGAGCGCTTTTTTACCAAGATTGTTTTGTTCAGTTTCTTTGTTTGCACTTTGTACCGTCTGAGGTCCAAACTGCACAATTTTTCGTTAAATAAAATCTGATTGATTAAAAAATATCAGAAATTTGGTTTGCGATTTTTCATGAAGGAGTTGGTGATGGGTCCTGAGGCTAGACCAGTTGAGAAACACTCATCTAGACACAGTGTACTTACTGTTGTAAAGGCCCGGCCAAAAGCTGAGGGGGTACGACGCGAGAGTGCATGAGACAAGGTCTCAAGGCTGCTGCAAATACCCAACTCAATTTTTCCCCTTTAACAGGGTCACCTCGACAGTGATAGAACCCTACAAGGTGAAAACCGACAAGTCCATTGTTCACTACAGCGCAAACATTTGACATGTGCTTTAGCTTTAATGCAACACACTAACCAGTTGCCTTCCTCTTGTTAAGTTAACCAAACAAAGCACAGAAATGAGTCTAATAATTTGATTTTGGTTCATCCTACATTTAGATTCCAACAGCCAAGACAGGACAGTTTGTGGCATGTGCTGTTGCCTGTCCTTGTGAGTGCACACATGCAGTGTTATTGTTGGTCATTTTCTCTGGATCTCCGGAGACAGAGAGAGCTCGCAGAGTATCTCTGTCCTTCTTGGGCTGGATGAACAGTTAACATTCAAATGTAATGCAAGCTGGCAATGTGTTTCGTTTTCAGTCAGTATCATTGTATAATGCAGAATTCCTGTTTTGTATTTCATTCTCAAGTAAGGAATGCAAAATGTATGCCATGACTACAGTTGAACTTCCATGCAGTCCATTGCTCTGTTGCTTTTGAACAACTTTGCTTCATTTAATAAAAATGCAACTTAGATAATTATAAAAAGAAAAACAAAAAGGAAAATGCATTCTCCTCTTTGAAGTCAACAATGAATCTGAGGGAGTCAAGAAAGAGGCATACAAGTCTGATTTTATTTCATGGCAGTGAACAGAGAAAGCAGACAGCACCATTAACAGAATCTATTTAAGAAGCAGAAGATGAAGAGGTCACGGAGCTAATGGTATGGAGGAGCAAGCTTGAGGGTTCAATATCCCCTCAGGTTTCTCTTCTCTGGTTGTTTCACTTGTTGCTTATAGAAAGCGTCCTACTTTTACGAACATGATCTGAATTATACAGCAGTGCTGCAGACACAGCCTAATTGCCTGGAGCCATATGCATAAAAAAACATGTTGAATCAAAGCAAGAAATAGACTCACTGTGTCACTTTCACACAGTGTTGCTCAACCAATGTTATTTGGTTTGCAGAGTGTGGCAAACAGTAGCATTGCTAGCACAATCAGCCCTCTGTTCTCCTAGCAGGTTAACATCAAGCGGCAACTTCCAATGTTGAAAAATGAAGCCAATATGGAAGAGCAACATCCTGTAGTTTGTTGATTGTCTGATTGAGGCTGCAGAAGCACCAGAAGTCACAAACACACTGACTGAAAGTCAGGTTGAGACAGTATTTCCATGATGGCAACCGCCATCGATAGGACTCCAAAGCCCCCATACAGTCTATTGGTTAACATCCACATACCTGTGCTAAATGTGGTTATGCATTGCTCCAATGGATATGCCAGTAATCTGACACAGCCTACATACATTTTTATCATTTTTTTTCATCAAAACACTGCCAAACAACACTGCACCTATGAGAAACTCACCGTTCAGGTGATTGTTTACATCCTGGCAGAGCCAGAAAAAAAAGGTCCAATTGCCAGGACTATAGCCAGTCTGTGGCTACAGATCCCAGGAAGTGACAAGTGGTTGTGTTACCGCTTGGACAGCTTCAAAATGCGTGAGATATTGTAACAAAGAATTGACTGGGGATGTGTTGAGGGGTGGGAATTGCAGGTTAACTCAGGATTTCTGCTTTAACTTGTCTGATAATGATAAAAAAAAAAATTATTTCAAAAAAATGGTTTGAACCAAAAGATGCTGTTCTCAGCTAAACCTGTTTAGCAAGAGTATGCTAGCATATTCTTTGTATGTCTGTTAGCATGCTATCATTAGCGCATAGCTCAAAGCGCCAGTTTGTTTATAGCTTCACATAACCCCTAGCATGGCTGTAGACTCTTTTATGACATAAACCTCCTTCTAGTAGTGTGTTTAAATTCACGGTGTGCCTCTACTTCAAAGAAGGAGAGACCCAAAATAATACTGAAAGATAAAGATGGCACTATATTCTGTGTGTGTCAACAGCAACAGTCGTGAAAATATTAGCAAAGTTAAGTTGACGGAAACACTGACAAAACGGATTCAGAGTGCCTTCCTTTAGATTCTCTTTCATTTTTGCTAATGTAACGCACAATACTATGGCAACAACTGTCTGTTCAAACAGAAGGTTTTAATTGTAGTCACATTATATGTAACATAAAAGAAATAATCATTGCTTTCATCCCTCTAACGTCGAATTAGCATGTTTATGTGACATTTAACAAAGCAGTGGTGAGACTAGCACTGTTTTACATTATCATGTTTCAGATGGTCACACGTCTATCCTGCCAAAGACCGCATGCAAATTGGTCCTGTCCTTTACATTTTTATTTTTAGATGTTCAAAAGACCAGAGAGAAGGTGTATGAACAATGCAAGCTCACAGAAACCAAGCATATACAATATCACACACATCCCGGTGTACATGAGAAGTGGATGATGACTCAAATAAAGCTAATTAACAACATTATTCTTCAATGCTATATTAGCCAATTGTAATAAACTTAAACATTTGAGTCCAATCAAAGCTGTTTACAAGATGATATTAAAAGGCAAACCACTTTCTTTGTTAGCTCATGTGTGTTGAGTATTACTGTCCTCATGATTTAAGTAAGCGGTCTGTGTTTTGCATTTTACATCATTTTATTTATGAGTTCATATCCTTTTCACTTGTCGTTTGCTTTATATCGAGACACTTTATGACCTCTGTCTCAGTATGTTGGCTGATATTTCCATTTTGATGGCTGGTTCATTTCTTCATACGACGCTTTAGCACCATTTTGACATAATGGCAAAATCACAGCATTGTTCAAAAGATGCATCCACATCATGTTTGAATAAATAAACAGGAGGACAGTAAAAAAAAAAGGAGCAGATCCTTGTTCTATTTTCTCAAAATAGTTGTTTCAATTTACTGCCAAGTTGTCAAGGATTTTTCCCCAGGTTTTTCTTAACCCTGTCAGTCATTGCCATTCATATTTTGTGTTCAAATTGATGGGGAAGAAAAACACAAAAGCTCAGATTGATCTTGTCATGATTTTTTTAATTAAATGTTAAACATCTTTTTAAGAGATTTTGTGCAAAATAGAGAAAATTTGCAAGCTGCATGCTGAGATCTTTTCAAAACTTCAAGATCTCGTGGGTCTCTCACGGTTCACTTTAGCAGATAAAGAACTAGCACTGAGCGTCAGAGAGTGAAACAGGATTGTTGTTTTCCCTGCATGTATCGACAGCATGTAAAAGTGTGTATGTGTGCCTTTTGTATGAGTGTGTGTGTGTGTGTGTGTGTCTGCGTCCATCTTTGAGTGTGTTAAACCGCTGCACACATCTTCCCTTCAATTGCCAGCTGGACACCAGACAACCCAGGCAGCAGCAGCTGGAAAAATGGACAGAATGTTCTACAAAGGCGCGGAGAGGAGAGTGTTTGTGACCAAGCCAGCCAGACTGAGAAGCAAAATGTTCGACTTTTTACACCAAACCTCTTCAATCAACACCCTTCTCTCCCTAGCTCCCTGTACCATTCCCCTCATTTCATGCTTGCTCTCTTCATCCAGCAAGAAATTTACACCATTACTCCCACCCCTATTTTTGTCCCAAGCAAGAGTCGCCAGCTCTGATAGAAGCAGTGTGGAGGAGACTGGCCGAGCTACAACAGACACCCACAGTAGGGTGATTGTTCTCCAGACTTGGCTTGTGTCGCTCATCGCTATTAATGTTCATGCCTGCCTTCTCCTCCTCTAACTCCTTAGTCTTTAACCCCGCTCCTTTACTTTTGTCCTACTTAGAGACTCATATAGGCCTTTGAATATAAACAAAGCAGCAGAGTTTGAGAAGGAAAAAAGCGAGAAGTGACTGGGGGAGGGAGGGAGCGGTGTAGGACTTGGTCAGGGGATGAAAGCAACCACACAGCGGTCTGTGTTTAGTGGGTTAGTGGAGCGCTGGGCTTCACTTACAGGGAGTAGGACCACTTTGCCACTGCGATGCTGAAGATATCGATGTGTCCTAAGATCTGACCTAGATCATAGCTTTCATTATAAAACAGAGGATCTTTTTGTTGAGTAAATCCACCAGATATCAATCTTCTTAAGTGGCTTGATTTGGTTTTTTTTTTTGTTTCCTCAAACTCCGTCTCTCCAGATGTATTTTTTCCTCTCCAGAGCCTGTGCCCACTCCCCCTCTGCCCGAGTACAGAGTAGTCAATGAGGATTGTTGTGTGTGTGTGTGTGTGTGTGTGTGTGTGTGTGTGTGTGTGTGTGTGTGTGTGTGTGTTCTCATCCTCTGGCTCAGAATAAGTGGCACCAGACAGGCCTTATAAGGAGTGGTTAGATCATTGGCCACACCGTTAGTAAAACAGAACCATATGTGTGCAGTGTGTGTGTGTGTGTGTAGTAGTGTTTGTGAACAGACCTATGCCCAAGTTTGCTATACTGTGTGTGCGTATGTGTGTGTGTGTGTGTGTGTGTGTGTGTGTGTGTGTGTGTGTGTGTGTGTGAATGAAACCATGTGTGTCCAGAGGTAGCTGAGAGAACAGGAGCCTGTTGCTAATAGACATGGTGAAGGTCACATTATATGGTCATGTTAAACACACGCACACTTCCTCACCTCTTATCTATGTCGTCCATGAGATAGTCAAGAAAGTTTTTGTTTGCACACACACACACACACACACACACACCTGGTATGGATGATGAGAGCGTTATATGAGGAGAGGTGTCAGCCTGATATGCGAATAACCAGCTTGTGGGCGGAGCTTCTTCATGCTGTCCTGGTTCATCTGCTGATGGTTTTAGCAGAGGAGAACTTACTCGCTTTCTCTCTCTCTCTCTCTCGCTTTCTCTCTCTCTCGGTCTCCATCTTTCTTACACAGCTTGTCTGGAATGTACAGATGTTTCCTTTTGGGAATGGGCGTCCTGCTCTGTTCACACACACACACACACACACACACACACACACACACACACACACACACATAGAAAGAAAGTAAGAGGGCTTGAGAGGGGAGAAAAGGGAGCACATTCCCACACACTCACATACACGTTTTTCTGTCTTAGCTTCGCAGTAAAATTAGCATCTTTTGATCAAACTCCAGGCCAGCGGTGTCCTGTCGCCTCTCTCACGCGCACAAAGCGATATTTGTCCTCTCACAACCTCTGGCTTCTTGTCTCCTCACTCCTTGTTTTTCTTTTTTCTCTCCCTTTTGTTCTCACGTGCAGCTCAGGCTTTGCTGTGAAGGCAAACGAGGGAGACTGAAGCCTCAGAGCTCGAGTCTTTCCTGTTTCCTCTTCCTTGTCTTGACTCACCTTCAAGTTATCTCACTTCATGACTTGTGTATCTCTGTCTCTCTGAATGACTCCAGGCTATCAGTTGATAAACAATAACATGTTCTGCTGGGTGTCGGACTACTGTACACAGAGTTTACCCTGTATATGTTGTACAGTATCTGTGCAGTTTAACCATGTGCTCAGTAGGACCATTTAGTAAGGTTTGCCTAAACTTTTGATACTTTATAGTTTTCGTTACCGCATCGTGTTTTAAAATGATACATTCTCCATCATTTTAACGATCGCTTAAGCTTCAGAAAACTTACAGATCATCTTTCATATTTTAAACCCAGAACTGCTGCGAGAGAGAGAGAGAGAGCAGCTGGGGTCCATTTAATATCCCAGTTCGGCAGATGCTGATGTTTCTCAAATCCTTATGGCGTCTCATAAAGATCCAAAAGTTACATGAATGTCTACAAACAGACAGAGAGCAGAGGAGGCAACAGCTGAGTTGACACAAAAAATCACACAAAAACAGGATTACATATCACTGTGCCTATGAGTGTAAATGTGTTTAACTTTGCCTGCTCTGCTGGCTTATTCTTCTGGTCTGGGAGGTAATCTATGTATTTTGTCTTCGTTGATTTTGGTCATCTTTTCCTTTTAATTGTACTCTCCACATCCTTGTAAATGAGGGCTTGCCATCAATGATTGCTCGAGAATAAATAAAGGTTGAATGAATGAATGAAAATATACGTAGCCATGTGTGCGTGTAATATAGACAGTGTGCAGAAGTTTGCTTGCATTTTTTGAGTATTAAAAAGAAACGGCCCTAATATTGCGTGCTTTTATGGTTTGATTTTTAACAGTATGGTTTAAAATTCTAATATCGTGATTCGTGACAACCCTACATTATACGCCTAAAAAGTCCAGTTCTGTCCATGTAACTAGATTTAGCATCAATAATATATAGTTAACAAATTACATGACCATGTTTATTGGGTTTAACAGTCAAATATTAATATCAGTATAGGTTATAACGGGCTTCATTATAACTGCTGAGCAGGGACATGTTCATTAAAAAAAAAGTGAAAATTATTTTTGTTTGGATTTGAGCTTGTATATCGCTTTTCTAGTCTTCTGACTACTCAAAGCACTTTTACACCGCAGGTCTCACCTACACATTCACACACTGATGGTAGAGGCTGCTATATTATTAACTAATCCCTACATACTGTACACATTCATACTGTACGCTGCTGAAGAAGCAGCAACTTGGAGTGGAACCATCCTGTTGAGAGACGGCCGACTCTACCAACTGAGCCACAGCCGCCCCTAAAGCCTGAACCGTCTCTTACATTTGTGCAGTACATCTCAATGGCTGCACATGCACCACTTTTTAAACCCTGCTTTATTTTCACTGAGACTCTGAACATGGGTTTAGCAGCAGTAAATGTATTCAACATAATGATGATTTTCCTCATGCAGTCCGAACTGTGGGGGATGACAGAAAACCAAACCGCCATCGCACCACGAAAGGTGTAATAAAATAGGGTATAACACAAACATGGCCTTATTTTTAAGACACTTTGGCTGGTGAAAACTTTTACTGCAGGAACTGAAAAATCAAATCAAAGTCATCGACCTTAAACAGAAGTCTTTTTCAAAGCTCCTGAGAAGCTGATGTTTTTGATACATGCTGTTTTATCCAACAATGGCTGTATTGTTGTGAGTTACTACAGAAAATCTTTTATTGTTCTTAGGTTTGTGTATAGCGTTGTGTTCTTGGCACGTCTACATTTTATTAAGTGTGTCTGGTTTTTATTTATCCTCACATGTGTTTGTAAGAGCTGAAGATTTTACTTTATTTTCATTGCTATCATTTTCATTTCAGTTCCAAGCACTTACGCGATCATATATTTTGAAAAATCTCTCGTAACTTCTGATGGTACAGTGTGTGTGTGTGTGTGTGTGTGTGTGTGTGTGCGTGTGTGTGTGTGTGTGTGTGTGGTGTGTGTGTGTGTGTGTGTGTGTGTGTGTGTGTTTTTGCGTGTGTGTGTGTGTGTGTGTGTGTGTTTTTGCGTGTGTGTGTGTGTGTGTGTGTAATCATTTTGCCCTCACATGCATTTTAAATTAGGACATGTTGGTTTGTTCCCGCAGAGATCTTTCCAAGAACCACATCTCCTCCCTTGATACCAGCCTGCTCGACCGTCTCACTGGCCTCCGAGAGCTGTGAGTACACACAGCATTATGTGTCTGTGTGTTCATATGACATCAGCTACAGAACACCTTAACTATCTACATCCATAAGTAATGACATATCTTACTATACAGCTCTATATTTTTCCATTTTCTTTCAGGTATCTTCAAGGGAACAGGATCAATGTTCTCCCCAGAGGCGTATTCTGCTGCGGACCGATCTCAATCCTGTGAGTACAAAGTCGAGATGAGATGAGGACCTGGAAAACCCAAGGTCGAAAAAAGGAGGGGAGGAAAATGAAAGGCAGGGTTTAGTCTGGATTTAAGTAGCCAGAAATCCCTGGAGTATTCTAACTGAAACAGGGGGAGAAAAAACATATATAGTATACTACACACAGACGTGAATGCACACACACCAATCAGAACACGATTAAGTTCAATTACAGCCTACTGCTTCAGGCTCCCACTACCTCCCTCTATCCCACTCTCCATCTGTCTCCCCCTCCCTCCACCCATTACCTTATTTCTTCCACCCATTGAGTACACGTTTAAGCACATGTTTGTGTGTGTGTGTGTGTGTGTGTGTGTGTGTGTGTGTGTGTCTGTGTGTGTGCGTGTGTGTGATGAGAGAGGACTCTGGTGGTTTCCATCAGTTCCTTCCAAAACCACCACACAACGGCTCCATTATGTAGCCGAGTGGATGGAGGAGAGAGGGAGGGAGAAGGAGATTATGAGAAGAGAAGGAAAAAGGGAGGAAAGAAAAAGAAAGAGAGAGAGAAGCATGGAAACAAAGCAGATGAGTGGAAAAAAGTGGAACGAGAAGACATTTAAAGTCTAAATGCTCGTTGTTACTCAGCATTTCGGCGAGCTGGGACTTGGTTATTTTGGGTTTCATTACTCCGTTATGTGAGTCAGTTTTGTCTAAAAGGACGTGAGAATTGTCTTTTCTGTGACACACACAAACCTGAAAGTCGTTTTTTTTGCTTGACTGAATTCATTTACAATTTGATAATAATGTAGGAGAAGTCGCATGTTTTTCGATCATCTAATGACTCATTGTTTGGCTTCGACTTTCACATTACTCTGCCAATTTGAGAAATTGACAGTAATTCCCACAAATCAATGCAGGCACTGAGTGAAGGAGAAAGATGTTTGATGTCAACACTAAATTGTCTTGTTTTGTTCCCATCAGTGATTTGAGCAACAACCTCATCAGCACCATAGAAGAAAGAACATGTGACAACCTGTGCAATTTAACTCAAATGTAAGTACACAATTCATTGCTGAGCTCTGCATCTCTGTGTCTATTTTTCTCTTATCTCTCCAACAAATACAAACATATGAAGAGCAACTCAGACCTCCACCTACAGAGGCATATGTACTAGCGAACACACACATCTGATCACACATGCTTAAATATGCAGCAAGTTTCTAGTTACCTCGCCTACACACAAGATGAAACTGAAGCTCTATTTCAGACCGGAGTGGGAGGTAGTGAGTGGTAATTATTCCTCAGCAGCTCCCAAAAGTTTTCCTCTTGTGCAGAGTCTGTAATCCAACACAGTTAAACAGACTTGTAAGTGACAGACAGACATGGTATCATTCCTTCTAATCTATGGAAGCTCATTACGGCCTCAAAATCAAAAAAAAAAAAAAAAAAAGAGTTCTCAGGTTAAAGTCAGAATATTTAATTGAACAAGAAGGCGGTTATAATCAGACTTGTGAATGTCTGACTTTAAACTTAGCTCTCTGACTTTAAAGCTAAGTCTTGTGACCTTTGAGTCAGAAGTTATGATTATATTAAAAAAAAACTTATTCTTAAAACTGTGACATTCTGTCTTAAGGGTGGTTTCACATTACGGATCTGAGAAAGCATGATCAGTTTGAACACAAACGTACCATACTCGTACCGTACTCGGGTACCGTGCACGAGTCCACCTGAAGAAGTGTTCTGGGGCGCAAATAATGTGTACTCGAGTACGGTCTGCTGGGAATATGAACGCAACCGTGCGTAAACAAGGAAGTGGACCGCTATGTGACGTAATTCTAAAACGGCTCTTAAAATACCGTCATATCCGCGCAGCACGGCCCGTTTTGTACTCCGATAAATGTTGGAAGAGAGTCCCCGTTGGCGACTCAGAAAACAACCACATGGACTCATTCCGTGAGTGGTTGCCATGGTTGCTTCTTCGTCTTCCTGCTTTTTTTGCAGATTTGCAAACCAACTATTTGCATACTGCCACCTGCTGTTGATTGTACACACGCAAGTGTACTCAGGCACGGTGTTACTAATGTGAACGCAGACCAGCGGGAGAGAAGAGGGGGAAGCAATCGTGCTCGGGTACGGTACCAAACAATTTTGCCTAATGTGAAAACGCCCTAAAACACAGAGGGCCTGATTCACAGATGGATGGCGCCCTCTCAACCCTCTCAACCTGTGCACATGAACCAATTCACAAAGCACACGCAAAGGGTTAAATGCTCCTCTGAATGGACTGCAGAGCAAAGAGCGTCTCTGTGCTTTGTTTATTGAGCAAATGAGCATGCATCGAAAAAAAAACACTAATTGACAAAGTCACAAGAAATAAGAGTGAACATTTTACCGTCTGTGGAGAATAGGTGGTAAATACACCACAGTGTTTATAAGGGATGCCATGCCCAAACATTACAGTGATCAGGTCAACAACTCTCCTCTGTTGACTGAACATAAATGATCTGAAAATAACTTTGACATGACTATAGTTGTAAGAAACAATCAGGGGTTAAATCAGTCCAGGGCTGCCAGAGGCTCAACCTGTCACATTTGCACACACTTTGTCCACGTGTGTGTAGACGGTCATTACGCAGGGGATGGGAGTGTTTTTTTTTATCTGGGTGAGCTGCTCTCGCTGGCTCGTTTTAGGGAGGAAGCTCAGTTATGAACTGTGAAAGTTGTATCTTATCTGTCAGGACTCGACTACACAATAAAGTGGTCAGAAGTGTCCCCTCCCCTCCCAGCTCATCATCATTCTGTGGACAGAATTGATCTCTGTCTGGGGGAGAGCGCACAGAGCAGCTGGGCATAGATGATAGAGGATATGCTGACAGCTCAACTCCAGAAGCAGAGCAGAGCACAGAGCAGAACAACTTCTTGGGATATCATTAGTGCTAAATGCTTTGGGAATTCAACCTTGAGATGGAGCAGATAGCAGACACAATTTATTAGCAATTCATGGAGCTATAAGAGATCACGAACTATTCTCATAGAATTCCCCCAGACTCTAACATTATAGAAGCAGAAAACCAGCGGTAAACCATTTCTCCCTCTGCTTCTTCGTATTACTCAAAAAAAAGTGAGTGCATATTAAAAGAAAGTCTTGTAATAATAATGGAGGGTTGATTGAGTCAAAACACAGCCCGTAACCGTTGTTCAGCAAATGAAATGTCTTAAAGTAGTTAAAAGTTGCATCGGGGTGCAGATAACCTCGTGGTGTATAGAGGCTGAAGGCAAGAGCGGTCAGCCCAGGTTCGAATCCTCACATGTAATTCCCCACTCTCTCTCTCTCCCCAGTCTCTGACTCTATCCACTGTCCTATCTGTAAAAATAAAGGCACACACAACAGAGTTTACTGTTACAACCCTCAGTGAAGACATTTCCATGGAGCTCAGATTAGCTCATGTTGTGCCCTCTTTATTTCAACTGTTTACAGGTTGACCTACATGGTGCAGACAGTATTAGTGTTTTAATGTTCCTTTAACCCCATCATATTTCACCATCACTCATTCCTCCACCTGTTCTCTCTTCCAGCGACCTGAGCGGTAACCCCTTTGAGTGTGACTGTGAGCTGTTCAAGCTGGTCAGATGGCTGCAGGAGAGGGGGGTACGGGTTCGACGCCCAGACGCCATGCTTTGCAACCAACCACCGGAGCTGCGGCATCAGCCCCTGCTCAATGTCAGCCTGCACACCTGTGGTATGTGGACGCATGAAGATTTTACAAACACGTGTCACAAAACTAAAAAGTGATTCCCTCTGTGAAGTTAATTCAACTTTATTTATACAGCGGTATTTTAAAGTAGTCTGAGGGCGTTAAAAAAACAACAGGTCTAGAAAGCCCCAACATAAATGACTTTGTTTGAATGGGTACCACAGTAGAACTAGTAAAGCGACTTCATTGAGATAAATGAAGTGTCTCTGCAAGATAAATGCTGGAAAGAAAGCAGGTGAACTCAACGCTTTGCTTTATGAGTTTTTACCTTAAATCAAATGCCAAAAAAGTAGTGCAATATACAATCTTTGTGGTTTAAAAAATCTGACCTTTTAGGAATAAAATGCTGGTCAGTGGACCTATTTTGTCTCTATATAATTTGGAAAGTCTTTTACTGTTTGACATTTTTGAGATAAAAGACCAAATGAATTTTGGTACTTGATGGCACAGCTACAGAAATGTTGTCTTCTTCTCCAGGCCCAAACTTCGCCGCGTGTCTCGAGGACAGCAGCAGTGGAGGAGGTGGGCGGAGCGAGCTTGTTATCTTCTCCTCCTCCACACCGGGAAACTTCACACGTGAACAGTGTAACAGCGTGTGTTTCGCTGCATCGCATCTCTATGGAGGCCTGGGGACCAAACACGAGTGTCTGTGCAGCATAAACTCGGAGCCCAACTTCATCAGCGAGTCGCAGTGTTCTGCTGCCTGTACCAACCCTGATGTTATGAAGGTAAGCAGCAGGCAGAGGTCCTGGATAGTAATTATTGTAAAGTAAAGTGAGTCAAGTGTTTGGGTCAGATAGAACTACTTCCTATCCCTGTCAGTGTGGCTTCTTTCTCATGCTGTTGTAAGCACACTCAGGATTTCCTCTATAAGTGTTCCTATAACTTTACAACAACTTCCCACGGAGGCTTGAATGACTTCCCTTCATACTCAGATTCAGTTTCCTGCAGTTCAGCTGTACAACGCCACCAAAGCAATCATCTCTCACTCTGAGAATCAAGAGTGGTTTATTTTAAATACCGAGCATTCACAAGTGTCAAAGTTTTTGTTATAAACCTTAAAAACAATAAAACCACAAACCTCTTTGAAATATTGTGCATATTAACACAAAAGTGTCTTTCTTTGCACAGAAATGCGGCTGGATTCTGGCTCACGACGTGTTTGCCGTGGACTTCTCGGTCTCACTGAAGCCTCTGCCACTGCAAAGTGTTCACGACCGCATCACTTTCTCTGCCGCCTCCTCAGTCACCCCGGTGACGCTGTCCTGGGACTTTGGTGACCTTTCAACCCGAGTTAACACTACAGGGACAGAGGTCACCATAGCAACCCACAAATATGGACTTCCAGGACGGTATGCAGTCAGTTTGATGGCCTGGGCTGGTCATAAGGAGGTGAGGAGAAAAAAAAAGAACAATATATATTTTTAGAATAAATAGTAAAAATGTATTAAACACTTTTTCAAGCTGTGACCTGAATACTTTGTGTATTTGCACGTGTTCAGGTCTCCGCACGGGGAGAGGTGACTGTGACTCTTCCTCCTAAACTGGAGCTGCACTGTCCAGTCCTCGCTGTGGCCAATAAGAGTCTAGAGTTCAAGCTTGTCAGCTGGGGCGCTGTTGGTGTTGAAGTAGACTGGAAGATCATAAAGGATGGGGTCCAAGTTGCCAAAGGTAAAAAAACATTTACATATCAGCTCTGAGCAGCTCCAAACACTTGTCACTAAACTAATCTATTAACATTTGACATTAGAGTTCCTCACCATCCCGTAACAAACTGCCAATTAGTTCAGACATTGCTGCTGCTGTAAATCTTAAGAGTAGCTCTTTATCTCTCTGTTGCTGTTTTCTGTAAAACATGAACCACAGAAGTCAACCAGTCGCTGCTTCACTCCTCCTCGTCCTTCTCATTCTCATGCAGTTGATCATTTTAGTTGATTAGTTCGGTCTGAGTTTAAAAACAGTGCTTTTCTAATGAGCACCTCCTAAGCTGTGACAATGCATGAACACTTTAAAAAGAGGATGAGACTTTTTTTGAATGAGAAAAAAAATATGTTTGGCTACTAGGGGGCAATATTTTTGAAAAGTGAAAGTCCGATACTCTTTTTTTTTTTGCTTGTTTTTAGTCTTAATTGACTTTTAGAGTAGGTTTGAGTGTCTTGTGCTTTTTTCACACACGCACTTCTAGAACATTTCAGACAAGCTGCCTCTGAGTTATCGTTTTAAAATGCACCTCAAAGCAGGAGAGGAACTAACCCTGTAGGACAGAGGGTCAACTGCAGGCAGAACATGTCGTAAAAAGAACACAACAGAAATGGCAAACAAAGCAACAGACACAAACACTTAATGAAAACTGGTGCCTTTATATCTAAGGATACTAATACATATTCACTGGATCAACAAAAGAGCAGAGAAGAATAAACTAGTGAACGGAAATCATAATGAAGCAGTTTCATTAGGTGCATGGAAGGTTCACAAAACCTGCCATTTGCAATTTGACTGACAAGCTACACCATACATACATTGGTCGCAAGATATTAACGTCACATCCCTTTGAATTTCCTGAACATTTCCTGCTGCATTTAAACATCGGCTCACCTTGACATCCTGAGGAAAATTTGTCTTCACACATGCAGCTAGTCGCTAATCTCTTCCTGTGCTATTTGACACTGTGGGCTTTTTGTGCCTTTTGAGCAGCTGTTTGCTGAAAACAACGACCTGAGAACACTGAGAGTGAACCACAACAACAAAGTCATGGGTCATAAACCAAAACAATGAGCTGAAAGAAGATGAGCTGCTGTGTTGGCTAAAAAGGCTCATTAGTCAAGGGTTCTATTAGCATCGCCTTTTCTACTTTAAACAATCATGTGACCCTATGGTATTATAAAGTAAGTAAGTGGGCATATATGCAGACTTAGTGTGAGGGAATTACCCATAGTTCATAGTTCATGTCACATAGCATTGTGACATGAAACATAGGATTCCCAGGGGAAGCCCGCAAGAATGGAAATGTAAACAAACGCCATAAAACGGAGAAAAAAAAGGGAAGGAGGGGTAACAAGCAGGAAGGTGAACATTGAAACTTCTAAAAAAGAAGTTGCCTGAAATATTGCAGAGGTGTCTTTATCTCAGCAAGATGCTGAGAAGCTAATCCACGCCATTTATTTTAGTAGACTGCAGTTTGTAATTCTCTACTGTAATTACAGTCTACCAAAAATGTATTTTGGCAAACTATAGCTAATTTAAAACTCTGCTGCAAGTCTATTTACAAAACAAAAACAAGAGAGAGAGAGAGAGCCTATTACTCCTGTTACATATATATATATATATATCCATCCAGCCATTATCTATACCGCTTTTCCCGTTAGGGGTTGCGGGGGGCAGATCCCAGCTGTCATTGGGCGAGAGGCGGGGTACAACCTGGACTGTTCGTCAGTCAAGCACAGGGCTGGCATATACAGACAAGCAGCCACACTCACATTCACTCACCTACAGGTAATTTAGAGTCACCAGTTAACCTAACGAGCATGTCTTCAGACTGTGGGAGGAAGACGGAGTACCTGGAGGGAACTCACACATGCACGGGGATTCAAACCAGAAACCTCCTTGCTGTGAAGCAACAGTGCTTACTACTGCTATAAATATATATGTAATCTACATATATATGTAAGAACTTTTTTTAAGCGCCTCGACTGTGAGGAAAGTAGAAAATGTCAAATAAAATGTTTAAATGCCGCTAAGGTGAGCAAAATGACGTTGTGCTGTTACAGAGAAGTCACAAAGTGCGGTCC
>CM036537.1:7317753-7472753 GCA_020745685.1 Tautogolabrus adspersus
GCGAAGGAAGGGTGAATAATTGAATTCTCCATACAGCGAGGCTGTGTGTTCAATAGTGACAATAAGGGCATTATTTGTCAGCCAAGAGTTTGCTAAATTGATGTGTGTGTTTTGTGTGTGTGTGTTAATGAGCATCTTAGTTGAAGTGTGAAAGCAGCTGAAGAGAGGAGAAGTAATGATCGCCAGCTGTATGAGATTTAAGATCATGTTTTCCACTTCAGTAATGGCTTCTTGGCACGTTGTTCTTTCTCACTTGTTTGTGTTTACACCGATATCTGAAAACAGTCATTAAGGCTGGAATTGCTACATCTTGTAGACGCTGTTGAAACATCGATTTGGGGTTGCTAAATGATGATGATTTATCTGCTTAATAACAAAAGTGCTACTTCAGTCCCACCTAAAAGTGTCTTCAGCCCTCCATCAATGTGTAACTCTCCGTTGCGTGATTTTATTCATTTCAAGTTTGCATGTTTTATTGTGTTTATTTTCTGCAATGTAATGCTACAATCACGGATTTCCATCTCGTGCAATCATGTGTGATTACAAAGCGGTTTCCTTTTTCAGGAAACAGCTTTCTAGACTGCAGGAAAAAAGGCTTTTAGTACTGCATGTTAGGGAAAGAAGATCCAGAACACCCAAGAGTTGTTTTTCTTTTTCTAATATTTAAAAGTATTGAATTGAAAACACTACTTATTATGTGAAAGCAGGTTGAGGGAGGTAAACCAAGACTGAGCTTCTACTTATTTGATACACTTGTTTGTTGCCCTTGACAACAGAAAAGTCAAGAGTCACCTTAGAAAACACGAGCCCGACTCATATTTCAGCAGACAGGCGTGTTGGCACACCAGCCCTGCACCTCTTTGTGAAACCTCGAATGATTGAAGAGCCACTTTTTAAAACTAAATAATTAAAACAGACGATGGCTTGATTCAGCCAACTGTTCATGAATCCTTATGGAAAAGTGTGAATTCAGTTTTCTTCTGCACATCATCTCCATGCTTTTAGGTTAGGTTGTTTGGTGGAGTCATTGATCTTAAACCTTAGATGAGTTGCCCAGACCTAATCTTAAAAAAGAAGACTACATTATGCGGTACTAGGGCTGGGCGATATATCGAGTTTTTAAGATATATATCGATATTTTCAAATAAGATACAGGGTGAGATATATCGTTAATATCGCTATACTTTATGGTACATTAAAATAACGTTATACACGTCTTCTGTAGAGCTGCGAGTTCACCTATTTCTCATCTCACTCAGTCCCTCTTCCCTCTTCTGCTCCTCCTCTCTCCCTCTCTGAGCCGAACTCAAATACCAAATGGATAACAAAACACACAGCTGTGTTTATTTTGTACATGTTGAACTTGTGCAACTGACTGTTGATAAAAGACATATCGAGTATCGCCATTCAGCTAAACAATATCGAGATATGAGTTTTGGTCCATATCGCCTAGCCCTAGGCGTGACAGATGTTAAAACTGATTCAGCTAAACAGAGGAACTATAGGAAAAGTTGAGGGTACAGAAAGCAGAGATCTTCGACAGGACCAATGAGCAAGGCTTCAATGATATGACATCTCTGTGTACAACCACTATGTGAGAAATACGTCACATATAGTTGTTCTAAACTGTAAAGTTCCTTATAGACTCAGCACACATTTGAGATAAGCAAAAACCACTGAATTATACCAATTTCAAAAGCTTTCACCTGAAATCACTTCATGAACATTGCAGCTTGTAATGAAAAACACTCGCTTAGAAAAGTGTTTTGTTGTTCACTAGAAATCAATGTGTAGTTCTTGAGTTTGAGACAGATTATATGTAAATTGGATGCAGTGTAAAATGTTGTTTTTTTCCATGTCCCATGCGGTGTCACGAAAATATCAAAAAGTAGTGTGTTTTTTTTTTTAAACTAAACAACTTTTTCACACCACCTAATACGGTCTAATCTATTTACTGACCCCACAGGAGAGCAGAGTTTCCCATTGGCAGAGGTGGTAATCCACCTAGATCCAATGATTTGACGTTAACAGAAGAACCCAGCATGGTTAATTTAAAGTCTAGCTGTCCTCAGGATGTAGGACGAGCCAGCTACCTACTCAGTATGCACATTAGAGGCTCTGCCTAAACAGCACAACAAAGCAGTGTTGTTAACAAAGAACAATGAGAACAAGAGCCTTTTTTCCAACATGCTCTTCTCCTCCCAATGTTCAGTCAACCTCCCGGCCATTGTTTTCAGTTCACTGTTTTTTATTCAAACTGTATTTTTAGATGGAATAACCAAACAGAGCAGTGATAGTGATTACATTATTTTAAGTCATCCATGTTATAAACATTAACTGAACAGTGTAACACGATTTGAATAGCGACATAAACTAGTATTTCCTTTTTTAGTGATTTTTAAAATGATTTAATAATACCACTAACTCCATTATTGCGCTTTTCTGATTTGCCCCTCTTTCCTTATTTCCAGGCTATAGCGATTATCAACCCCAGTCAACGCCTAAGAGTGAAGATGACCATGATACTTCCATGACCTCCTTCGGTGTTGCCGTCCGAGGCCTCCCCCTGGCCTGGGCGTCCATGACACAAGCCACTGCCTCAGACTCGCGCTTCCACCCTAAATGGCGGGCGATCACTGTAGCAACTCTGCTGGCTTTAGTGCTCATGCTGTACCTGCACAGGATGGTCGGGAACAGAGACAGCACTACAGGAGGATACTACCGCAACAGGGCTCCCAGTTTGCACATTCACAATGAAGGTGAGGATGACCCCTTCAGGGACTCTAACAGACAAACTTCTCAAAGTCTGTCACGACACAAGAAACAGGAAAAGCCTTACAATGACACATACCCGTTAAGTCCGCCACAGCAGACAAGTAGCGGCATCCGCTATCGCATCGCTGTGATCGCTGACCTGGACACAGCGTCGCGGAGTTCAAAGGATCAGACGTGGATCAGCTACATGAAAAAAGGTTACCTGACGGTATCGGACAGCGCAGACACACTGCAGGTGGAGTGGGATGCAGACACCGTCACTCTGGAGAGTCATCTAGCCGAGAAAGGACGAGGTAGAGCACTGATCTGTGATTTTTTTTTTTAAACATATTTCCTGTTAGTGTTCTCAAACAGAATCTGAGTTTCCCTAATGTCTGATTAACTGCAGGTATGGAGCTGTCTGAGCTTGTGGCTTTTAATGGTCACCTGTACAGTGTGGACGACCGAACAGGTGTGGTGTACAGAATTGAGGGCAACCAGGCCGTCCCCTGGGTTATTTTAGCTGATGGTGACGGCTCCGTCTCCAAAGGTCAGTCAGACATCTTTGCCAACTACTTGAATATCATAATTTGTTTCCAAAACCCAACTTTTACAGAGACCTAGTCCTTATTGCATAAGCCCAGGGTTTAACTCCGGTCTCTTAGCCCTGCATGTCATCCCCACCCTCTCTGCCTCATACTTCCACTGCATGTTTATTGCTCCATCCAATAAGGAAAAAAGTCTTGAAAAACTAATGTAAAACAAAAGGAACAAATTCTAACTTTATAACAAAAACGTAGTACATAGTCTGCCAGGATATCATCTCTGAGTTTGTGTTGAACATCTATAGAAAACAACTGGCAACACAAACCAAAAGTGACTGTAACTTTGAAGGCACGGTGCTCATTCGTTCTCACAGCCGTCCTGTAACTTTGTGTAGGATTCAAGGCTGAGTGGCTGGCAGTGATGGATGAGCACCTGTATGTCGGCGGCCTGGGGAAGGAGTGGACCACCACCTCTGGGGCAGTCGTCAACAACCATCCGGAGTGGGTGAAAGTTGTCGGTTACCATGGTGATGTGGAGCACGAAAACTGGGTGCCGCACTACAACGCCCTGAGGAGCGCCACAGGGACCCAACCACCAGGTACTGACTAAATAATTACTGTAGTTTATCCTTCAATGCTTTCACCAAATCAGACATGTAGACGTGTCTTTATTGTTTTTACTTCTTATTATTGACAAAGATATGTTTGGGTTTCTTTAGGCCAAACTGGAAATTGCATTAAATGTACTTAAAAACAACACTGACGTAGCGCTTTATCTCTGATGTTTATTTATTTGATACTTATTTTTTTAAGAATGTACTGATCAAGTCCTAAAACAAAACTTTTTAAAGTGTAAATAAGTTCTGAAATGTTCATTCAGTCTGTCTTATTCCTTGTTTTCATACGCATTTAGTAATCTCTCCCTTCTATAACTCTCCGTGTTTCATAGGCTACCTTATCCATGAATCAGCAGCGTGGAGCGAGCGTCTCCAGCGCTGGTTCTTCCTCCCTCGCCGTGCCAGTCACGAACACTACGAGGAGACGGCGGACGAGCGACGTGCCACAAACCTCCTCCTGTCCTGCCTCGCAGATTTCAGCCACATAACCGTGAGGCACGTCGGACCGCTCAACCCAACCCACGGCTTCTCCTCCTTTAAATTTGTTCCAGACACAGACGATCAGATCATCGTGGCGCTGAAATCTGAGGAAGACGCCGGCACAATAGCCACATACATCATAGCGTTTACGCTCGACGGCCGGGTGCTGATGCCCGAGACAAAGATAGGAGATGTTAAGTACGAAGGGTTTGAGTTTATTTGACTAAATGTGGCTGACTGGGCATATGCAACAGGGTCGTATCAAGTTATAAATGTTACATTCCCCTTGGACTTCTACTGTGCAATGATACCAGTAACCCAAAGTTAGACATTTCATAATTATAAAGTGTGATGACTGAGAGGAGGAAGACAAGGTAGCAGGAGAGGAGAGTGACACAGCACCTCCAAAAACCGACAAATGACAGTCTGTTAGTTAGTGTGTGACTGGTTTGAGCAGCCTTGTTACTTTCTTTACATACCAGAAATGTTTTTAATGTTTTTAAGTCTAAGCCAAGTCACTTCAGGGCTTTCAGATAGACCTTTTTCTTAAACCTTTGTATTGAAGATTGAGGTTTGATTACACACTACTTCATGAAGTTCTGGTAAAAAAAAAAAAAATGCAAACAAGTATCTGTTGTTCACCAGGTGATGTTAATCTCCTCTCCTGCAGGCAAACTCTGCTGTGCAGACACTCAGGGGCAAAAAGTGAAACAGGTTTTTAAAAAGCGAGAGAAGAATGTTGTATAGGGAAATTACTTGAACTATAAGCTCAGTGCTTCCTGTTTGCCTTGCCTGTAAAGAAACACTGAATATCTGTTCATTACATTTATATTCATGTGACATGCATATCTACTTCTGCCTCACAAACTACATGTTATTAGTTTCTCTGAGCAGGTCCACCTCAGGTGTTGGCTCAAATATTTAATGAACTGTAACTCTAACCAGAGAAACACCAGCTATTTAATTTAAAGATTAACTGTCATATTGCTTTTGTATCCTCTTATATGACATATAATAAAAACATCTACTTGTGGACTGTTTCACGTCAAGTCTTTGTTTTTGTTAACACATCAACACAGGGGAGTGTAAAGCAAGAAATCTGAGATATGAGAATTAGTATACATTTTTATTGTTATCTAAAACATAATCATGATACATTTTCATATTTTATCACTTCAAAATCAATAGTTTTACTTTCTCTGCATGATACAGTCCTTACTCTGAACGACCTTAGTGTCATGTTGGAGGACGTTGACGACTAAATTACACAAATAACGATATGAACCAATTAAAACTGCGGATGGATTGTAGTCTGACCTGCTGGAACCAACAATTGTACCACAGTCTCTTAAAACAAACCTCAGGAAAATGTTCTTGATTGATCTTGTTCACAGGCTTGTTCCCATGGCAATGATGTCCTGAGGTAGACCCTCCATCTTTATGGGTTTGAAGGAGCCAAGTTTAGTGTAGAAGTTGAGCATCCTCCGATCACTCTGCCTCAACTCACAGAACGCTCCTCTGGAACCTTCAAATGTACGGAAAAGAAAACAGAGATGCTTTTATAGATTTGTCTTTTTCTGATGTCGTGGGGGAGAAAAATTTGATTTATTTTATTAAACCTCTTTTTTAAAATTGCTTCTTGTTATTACTGCATGCCTCTACTGTGACGGTGACTCTACAGCACCTCCTTGTGGGGAAAATGCTGCTTGTAACACCTCAGTTTGTGAATGAGTTGCAGGACCATTTCATGAGGCCTTTCTAAGAATTATCTGTGGCATTGTGTGCAGTCTCCACCTACCGCTGCTTCTGATGGAAGACAACAGCAGACCAATCATACGCTTGGTTGGAGAGGGATCAACGACGCGGGGCAGCACTTGAATGGTGATCAGGGAGGGGAAGTCCTGCAACACTGAGTCACTTACAGCCCTCTAGAGGAATGACAAAGAACATTATTTAAGTAAGTATAATTCATTGCCATGCTTTTCTGGAAAGCAATAAGCTAATATATTTAATCACCTGAATCTTGGCTGCTGCTGGTTTGGCGTTAGTTAGTGCCAGGGCGTAACCACACACCCCGATATCATCCTCCAGGACAAGAGCGCACTGAGGGGACGGGGAGATCTCACCTGATGACAGGCTGCAGAGAGACAGAGGGGGGTGTTTAGACTAAAATATGAGAGCGTTAATACTGTAGGAGAAAACATAGCCCTGCATGCTGTGATTAAAATATGTGATGTGTGCAGGGGTGTGTCCAGGCTTTTCTGACTGGGGGGGGGCCCATATGGGGCACTGACTTGTGCAGGGGTGGCATTAAGTGTGATGTCCACACACCCATAAACAAGAATCTCATCTATTTACCCTTTCTAAATCTACTAATTTAATCTACTGTTATGTAACCCAAGAGTGGCAACATATATCTTCATGGCCAACAAAGATGTGTGTTCAAAGTCAAAATTGAAACTAATTAAAAACTTGCATTCAAACTCCTGCACACTGTCCAACTTGCAAATACATTTATTAGCAATGTTTCGATACTGAGAAAAATGCTTGTTAGTTCATTACCATACATGGTCATGCACCTGTCTTGTAAAATTGATATGCAGAGTAATTTAAAATTTAAAGAACTTCAAATATGATGCTACATTTACACGTAAAGCAAACTACATGCAGCATGTTGCAAAATAAAAAAGCCAGAATCATAGTGTTAAAACGTTCCGCCTCTGACCAGGCATATAGCCAATCATAAGCCGTTTTCACATATGCACTCCGGATAATATCTAGATAATTACAGGAGGACTGCTACGGAGATTCTCCCGACCTGGCTGTTCACAGCTGCTCCTCACAGCTGGAGAATATCCCTGTCAGACGGGAGGGAGGGCGGGGGGGTCTCCTGAGGTAAGACGTGACGTAAAAAAACAAAGTGGAAGTGGCAGACGAAGCAACAGAGTCTGCTACACAACGCTATAATGACAATATTTGCCTTTATATCAATCCTATGTGTAGTCCAACGGAATGACAATGTCAACAAAAGAGTTGAGAACAACATACTGATGAACAGAAAACATAATACAGCCGTTTAATTACGTGCACAGAGATCGTAGTGGTCGCGTGCAGACACTCTATGCACCGTGCAGCAGTCACAGTATAGAAACGCCACTCCCCCTCCCATTGGCTTGAGCTGAATTCTCCGGAGAATATCTTGCGACGTTCTCACATCAGCCCACTCGGACTTGCTGCGGAAAAAATACTTAGGGGTCTGACAGGAGAAACTCTGGTGAAGTCGGAGCGAAAAATTTGGCTGTTTGCGTTCACACATACAGCTCCTCCGGGAAATATCCTGAGTTTGCTAGTGTGAAAACGGCAATAGTTGAGGATTTTTGGGGTACCTTGGGTGGCCAATCAGATTTCAAGGGGGCCAATGCCAACCCTGGCCACCCGTCTAGACACGCCCCTGGATGTGTGATAACATTGTTCAATCTTGCAATAAGAAATATAGAGTTCAATAAATACACAAAAACTCTATTACATTTATCCGTGTTTTTCCATGTTTTACACAGCACCTGTGTTTGCAACATTTAATAGGTATAAAATAATCTGAGGGTAGCTGGTAGCTACCTTGAGCTTTATCTGACCGCATCCAAATAGTGTGAGAGCATGGCTGAGGACTCAATCCAAAAGTCAAAATGAACCCACACTGAGTGAGAAAGTATTTCTTGATTACATAAATTATTTTACTTATTAATTTCGACAAACTCAGATTTTGTGATGCATATATCATGAATGCTATTATCATGATAACGATTAAATTGCAATTTATTGCACAGTCCTATTGGAGCTTGGACTCCTACTCACCTGTCACAGATCAGTGGAGGCTGCACCATGTGATCGCTCTGCATTTCCCTGAATATCTTCTGCACCTCCACCTTGAACAGAAAACAACTTGGTGTGACTGATTCTGGTGAGTGGACCTTCATCGCACCACACTACGACATTTTAACCAAACTGTTCTCATAGTGTCTGAGAGTCGACAGTCCTAACCTTATCTGTGGGGCAGTACGGTCGCATGCAGTAAACGGCCGTCATGGGAGGATGTCTGAACAGGTCCCGGTTTCCGTGGCACGGCAACATTCTCTGCAGGGACACAAATGCAGAATATTCAGATTCTTTTAGACTCATTGATTAATTATTGGTAAATTCTTAAATATGATGCTTTCTAGATGCATTGTCCTATTAATGACATCTTTATCACAGTAAATGTAAAATGTGTCGGACTCAATATGACCTATCAGATGATTATCTATATTAAATGATGCATCTCAAATATGTGACTGGCTGTTTTCAGACACTGCACTGTTTTCAGTTACCTGGAACTCTCCGGAGAGGCCTCCTCTGAAGCCCCAGGGTTCAGGATCGTTGTTCATGAGCTGGGCTGAGGGCTGACCCTGCCCTCCTGAGGAGAACGCAGAAAAACAGCTCAAGTCGATTCACATTTACACATCAAGATTTGTTTTTAAGATGAGCAACAAAGTACGTCTGATACAGCACACATGTTGTTATTACTATAAAGGCAAATGCACAATGATGATGATTCTGTTATGCAATCAAGAAATGTGTGAACTGTGGCAAAGCATCCTGTCACTTCTGGACCTTTCTGCATCATCTGTAAGCACATCGATCATCTTCCTAAGATTTACTGAATGCTACACTACAATAAGTGGTTTCATTAACTGAAGTCAAAGAAAAACTGATAAGATATTAAATTATAAGGAAGAAATAGCAATTTGCTGAGCTATGAAACACATGATAAAACTTTGGTGTAACTGGTTTCTGTACAGTAATTTTGCACCCTTGATTTATTTAGTTTTTCATGTTGTTTCACATTAAAGTGAAAAGTGTGCTGCCATGTTTTCTGTGTTTTTGGCCTTATTAGTTCCTTGAATGCCGAAGTATTTTCCTCCTTTAACATCCCTACAGCAGCTTTTCCGCAGCATGCGGTATCTTTCACGTACCAGCCTTCGTCGTTTGATCATCATTAATAGACTCTGGTTTTCTCACCTAGGGTTTTCACGTAGGCTCGAGCCATCCCGACCCCACTCTTGATGTCACAGATGTAGTTGTAGAGGTCGTACAGGATGCTGCGATTCGGGGCGTTGGACAGACGATTGAACATCTGCACCACCGCATCACACATGTCGTCAAACTGCTTCGCTCTCGAGCACCACTCCACTGTCTGAGAACAGAGTTAAAGTATCATTTTATTAGAACAAGAGCATGATTGATAACGTTATCTACTTTTGAAGTATTCAAGCACACCTCTACCTTGTCCGTCTCAGCAGCAGCGGCTGCACTGTTGTTCTTGAGCCAGTCCAGCTCCTGCAGCATGGTCCTGGCTGTGGGCCCGTGTTCATACGGCAGGTAGAAGAGGTCTGACAGAAGCTTCAGGTCCTCCAGGGTCAGGGGTTCTGCTGTGTACACAGGGTTCTCCCCAGGTCCAGGAACATAGGATCCCTCTCCCACATCTGTCTGCATGGGCTCCTCGTCAGAGGATTCTTTTTTAAGATGAGCTTTTAGACGAGGACCTGCAGGGATGACGAGAACAAAGGTGTCTTCATGCTATACCCATTCTGTGTTTACCTTTTTGCTATCATTCAATTCTGCAATTCCTTTTTCTTTTCATTCTCTACCTCCAGGTTGATCCGTGGTCAGAAACTCCTGCAGCCAATCAGTGAGGGCCAGGGTCAGGGCTCTCTGTGGGCTGTAGCAGGGGTCCTGCTCCTCATCGCCTGGTGATGAAGATCAGACCAAGACAGTAAGACAATGCACAGATTCAAAATGTACATGTTGTGCAACTGAACTTAGAGGACAGAACTTTTTTTTCAAGACAGGATCCAAGTGTTTACAACAAATGTAATTATTTCAGCTGATGTGAACAGGCACTTATACACTGAATAGTCGCTGGGATCAAATTCAGAATTGGGATATAATTTTCCACAAACAGTGACATTTCTCACCTACAGCATCTGATATTTCTTAATGCTATTATCAATTAAACAATGGCGTTTCAAGGTTTTGCAAAATTTACATTTTACACAACGTCCCAATTGCTTTTGGAAAACGGGGTCATAGTTTAAAGCAATATAAGGGGCATTGTGGGGAAAAAACATGCTTTACTCAGCTCTTATGACCAGCTGTGTCGACCATCTGCTAAATAATGACCTATATTTCAAGCAGCTGCTCGTCTCTGTTCAGCTTTGCCATGTGTAAAAAAGAAAGCATTTATCATATCAGCTTTTCGACAAAATGTCACTTTTCGACAATTTCCATGCTATTAGGACACAACACTGCTTCTTTGTACAATCATTGCAAAGTTAAACATTAAGTAGTGTAAAAGGAGTTAAATATGAGTGCCAAGGCCATGAGTGTTACTTTCTCACCCATTTCCACATCCCTCTGTCCTCCTTCACTGTTTGCTTTGCACCATGTAGCCAGGGTGTGGATGGCCACAAAGTTTGGGTAGAACTCACAGTTGGGGTTTGTGAGGACTCCTCTCAGTTTGGGAATCAGCTCAGTGGGACGATCCTGAGAATAAATGTATTATCATGATATTTCTGTCAGGATGCAGATATCAGACTGGAGCATATAGAGACTTTACAGTTACAGTTTTGTAACAATTTGCCTTAAAGGGTCCGAGGAAAAGCCTTTGGGGGTCGTAGTCGTTTGCGTGGATGTTGTCCCAGATGACTGGTGGTCTACGCAGAACAGAGGTCACCTCTTCTATGGACTCTACAGAGATTTTGTGGGACACCACTTTGGGACCTGAATAACACAATTACAACAGGAAAAATGTGTTGTAAATCTTTACATTTGGTGGAGTTAAATTACATCAACTCAGGCTCAGTGCAGCCTTACCTGTCCACAGTATGTCTATCCCAGACAGCAGCCCCTCGCCCACAGTGTGCAGGTAAGAGGACTGGGACACAGTGGGAGTACAGAACGAGGCACAGTAATCTGCATGTAAAGGGAAATGAAAAGTAGGAATGATAAAAAAAGCAGAGACAATAGAAGACATTTAAAAAAAACAGATACAGTATGTTCTTTGTCCATCCCCTGTTTCAGGTGAACAAACTGTCTGACCTGTAGGACAGAAGAGGAAGGTCTCAGGTTCTCCCAGGTGCTGGTACACTGCATTAGTGATGGCCACCTGAGCGTGAGCGAAGGAGCTAAAGGCCTGCTTATCAGCTGGACACATCTCAGTCTCAATATCATCAAAGAGCAGAGAGAAGGATCTGCAGCCAAACTCCTTCACCTGAGTGAGAGACAAAATACATCGACTAAGTGAATTTCTTTGTGGATGATAAAGCTAAACTTGTAAATGTTATAAATCCCATTATCAAACCCATCACCTACAGCAATGTCAGTGTCATCATCTGCCTTTTGACCCACTTAGAGTTTATAGAGACACTTCAGAGAGCCATAAAGCTGCAGACAGCTCTTACTCCTCCCTTTACGTGTGCATACTAAGTCCTACCTGATCCAGCTTCCTCTTCAGGGCAGCAACCTCCTTAGGGTTAGAAAAAGTTATGTCGAGGCCAGGAGAAATTGCATACACAAAGTCAACGTTGTGTTGTTTGGCCGCAGATATCAGGGCGATGAGTTGTTCTGGGCAGATATGAAGAGATGAGAAATGTTTTACAAAAATGCCATTTAATGTGAAGTCAGCTATGCACAAGTTCTCCGTTTGGATTCATAGACATGAGCAGTGCTAACCCAAATCAGCTCTGAACAATTACAAACTATTTGTGAGCCACTTGAGAGTGTTTGTTTTGACCATAGACTTTCTTAAAGTCACTATACATTCAATAAGAATCATTATTTATTCAAAGGAAATCATCAGCACCCTTCAGTATGTAAATGGACTTAAATGGACTTGAGCTTGTATAGCCCTTTTCTAGTCTTCTGACTATTCAAAGCACTTTTACACCGCATGTCACACCTATCCATTCACACACTGATGCCAGAGGTTGCTATCTAAAGTCGCCATCAAAAGTAACTAATCCCATTCATACATACTCATACACTGCTGACGAAGCAGCGGGAGCAACTTGGGCTTAAGTGTCTTGCACAATGACACATCAGACATGTGGCTGCAGGAGCTGGGGATCGAACCCCTGACCATCCAGTTAAGAGACAACCGACTCTAATAATGTCTAATAATTGACAAGAAGCCACCAATTTCCAAACCGAGCAATTCAACTATGTTTTAAAGGAGATAATGATTGCTCAGACTGGGACTTTGTTATTACACACGTAAAAAGTTAGAAATAACTACTACTGAAATTTGTGACAGCACAGGATGGCACAGATGAATTTTCATTAAAAAACCTCTTAAAGCTTCTGAGAAAAACTTTAATTCCCCCCCCCCATTTTGGTAACGCGATGCAATGATCTCTTTACTGATCCTATTCTACACATGCATATGTTTTTTTAGGGTTTATTTTGGGGCTTTTTAGGCCTTTTATTTAGAGATAGAAAAGTCAGAGTCAGAATATGGGAGAGAGAGAGTGGTGAATGAGATGTGGGAAGGGGCCACACACAGGTTGGATTCGAACTCGTGCCGCCCGCTTGGAGGAGCAGAGCCTCCGTAGATAGGACGCACGCACTAACCACTATGTCACTGGTGCTCCTAAGGGTTTCTTGCTAAATAAAAATCATATCCTGTTTACTTTTACAATCAAACATATCCCTCACGGTGAATCTTTGCCATGGAAAATGTAAAGAAAGCTGTCTTGACTGCGTGATGTTAATCTTTTTGTTTAGCACTTAACCCGTTGCAGTGGTTACAAACTGTAAAAATTACCTTTTAGAAATGATGGTTACTGTCAATGATTGTTGTATTTACTTGTGTAGCTCATATAGAGGCTTTAGTATTAATTTAAGCTTACATTCAGGATCCTGCTCAGAAACTGTTTACCATCCCGTACATGTTTGATTTTTGGGTGTATGCAGACAGGTCATCCTCAGATGTAAAGGGGAAGGACTCACCAGCCTCCTCAGGTGAGTACAGATCCCTCCAGTACATCCTGTGTTTGTAGTCATCCTTGGGGGCGTACAAGTACGTGTTCAAACCCCACATCTGTTCTCTGTAACGCACCAGAAATAAACAACCACATCAATGTTTTATTAGTTACGGTTAGAAATAAGATCAGTGTGTTTCAGATGGGTATATGTGACACCTGACCACAGTCATTTTAGCACAAATAAGTAGCTTCATGTTGTTTGTTCAGTGTGTTAACCCTGCTCCACAATCTCAACACTATCCTTTTCTTTTACTGGATTTGAAAAAAGTGAACATAGCAAATGTAACTTCCTGGACAATCACTGTTTTTTCCCCTGTTGTATTCATAGTTGGAGTTTATTAGACTTACTTAAGAGGCCACATACCTTCTAAACAGCTCTGATCTTTGCTCCATAGTCCATGGCCGCCCATAAAAACCTGCATCAAACAGCAAAGGGCAAGAAATGCAACAGATGAAGTGAAACTACCCGGAGCTTTACCATTAATACAGGTTTCAAATCCTGACTGCACTTTCACAAAATACATCTGAAGATCATTCTATGACACATCTTATGTGGTTGTTTACATACTGATAGACGATCTGTATTTTAAATAGATGCACAGTGAAATCTGGGCTCTGATCACCCAGTTTCGCGCCCCTGGTCCTGGTCTGCTCACCTTCGACTACTCCGCCGATGAACCGCCCCGGTTGCCCCTTGGCACAGCTCGGTGTTGACATGATTACTGCGAAGGTGTCGGTTTGTCTTCTTCCTCCCACTCTTTATTTACAGTCCTCTAATGCTCAGACGTACAGTAAGCTCCAGCACATCGATTTCCTAAGTCACAGCTCTGTATGCCAACCTTTAATTTGTATGCCTTTTATTGCACCCTTCTCTCACGCCTGCGCAAAACCAGTGTGTATCGATAATTACGTAACATGATGCTTACATGGGCAAAAGTTGTAAATACGCTGAGCGAATAAGGAAAGCAGCTTCTCTTGTTTTGTGATGACAGATCACCTCAAGCTTCAGACGCACGCTGACTGAAAGCGTCACACTACCGGGTGAACGTCTTAAAGGGCCAGTGTCCAACAGTCTTAAAGGGCCAGGCACACGCCTACGACGTATTGCCCTGCACAGCATGAAGTAATGTATTGCACAGTTTAAAGCTGTTGCTAGTTGTCCACCCTTGTCCTTATTTACGGTACATATATAGTGCAATAAAAATTGGGTTCAGGATAGATTTCAATCTGATCAGGAACATGCATTTTCAGTATAAGAAGAATAAAAAACACATCCAGGGCAGAGAAATCTCTAATATGATTGCTTTACTGTAACACCTTACTGTTTGATATCAGGTTATTTCACTCTTGCATTGTTTTCAATGATCTGTTTTAGTTATTTGAGAACAGGTTTATTTGAAACAATTTGAAATAGTCAAGCAACTTACTGTTTCATCTGTACTTGTGTATATTGTTAGTTGTTTAAACTATTTGTTAGTGACATAATTCATGTGCTCTTTCTTTGTCTAAACACCGTAATTCATAACGTAGGCATTCACTAAAGCGGTAAGATATTTCTAAGTGCAGTAAAAAGTACATTATTTACCTTTGGGATGTTTCTTAAGACTAAGCATGTGGCTGGCCGTTAAGTCAAGTTCAGTTTCCTTTACATTAGTAGTCATTTTCAGTCCTGGGGTTAATGTACTGTAATGTATTTACAACCAGAAATCCTGCCATCACTTACAATAGGGGTCATTTGGCCAGCTACTAGAGAAATCTGTTACCTGCTCTGCGAGGGGTTCAGATTGTTCCTTTGGTCACGTTATTTGTGGTCATAATTTACAAGATTTTTTTAAGCAGTGACTGATCTTAAAGCAGAGAAAGCATAACCAAGTTGACTCTGCAACTTCTTCGTCCAGAATGAAGTAGAGTTATAATTAGTTATTAGTTACACTTAGTGTTTGACGTGTCATTTTACCCGTCATGAAACAGAAGGAAAAGTAGTCTGAGGTTGCAAAGCAGGATGAAGTGTTGCATATGCCAGATGTAGATCCCTATCTCATGTCACTGCTTTAATTTGATCAGGTGTCTTCAAGAATACAGCATCATTTCTTAACTCTATAAAGGAAGCTGCTGAGGATCTGAGAACAGCAGAGAAGGGAGTTCGAAGACTTAAAGCATGTACATTAAAAGACACTCTATTTTTTTAAGTGTATGTGAGGTCAGGATAAACGCCCCGCAGAGCAAATGGACTGGACTTAAGAGAGAGCTTTACTACAGCACCATAGAAACATAAACACAATGCCAAAGTGGAACAGTACATGCTGTCTCACTGCTTTGGATCTAATAAAAAACATAACGTTACAAGGAAACACAATAAACACCCTTTATTGTTTTGATATACAAATATATCAAACTTTATCATGTTATGGAATGAAGGGATTATATTTTGTGGGTCCTAATAATAACATGTCATCAAATGAACAGTGCTTCATATTTGTACATATTGATGGCATATGTTAATAACTCCATGCAAATATCTAAGAACGAAAGACGTAAAAAAAAAAAAGGTTTGCTACATAAGTGTGAGCATGAGGCTCGTGAAAAAAATCGTCCTTTAGTTTTTGCTAAATCCATCCCTCTTGTTGCTTTGTCCTGACATATCTCCGCTACCTCTTCAATCCTTTCTGCGCCTGTTTCAGCAGCGAATCAAAGTCCAGGTCCTCAAACCTGTTCTTTGTAGGAGACTGTTCTGCGTCTTTGTTGGCATCTGAGGAAAAGAAAACATATACTGTTTAACAGGAAACTTTGACTCTACTGGCTTGTTGTTTTTTTTGCTTAAACTTTTATTTTCCATGACCTGTATGACGGAGAACCTTCACAGTCTCCTCACTAGTTGGATTTGTTCTGTTATGACTCATGACTTTCATGTTTAAGGGCTGTGTCCATTAATGGCAATTTTTGAGCTTACAGTGCGCTCTTTCAAAACAAAACCGATGTAGTCAAGTGTTTTCAGCGCTAATCATCCTGAGCGCTAAAACACCCTCGACGATAGCTGCTTTTTGTCGCTGCTCTCACAGCACTCTCAGTTAAAAATCGTAAAATTTTTGGAACTCTGCTGCAATGTCACTTCACTGACCATCAAAGTAAAGAAGGGGCGGGACTTAAGATATCAGCTTTGTCAACAACAATGGTGAAGGAGAAATTGATCTGACTCGTCTTTACGAGGGTCAGTGTCCAGGTCTAGAGCTGCTGCTCATGCCAGGACACATTAACATGACATTGTTTTCATGTTGGCTTGTTGATATTTCTATGAATAAAACCTTATATTTGGCATACGGAGCAGTTTAAAACAGACTAAACGGTCACTACAGAGGGCAGTAGAAGTGCTTTGAGCCTTCTTCTGTAACTCAGCAACAGTAAGTCCAGGTGAGACTGATACAAGGTTGTGAGTGCAAAAAAAGCTGTAAATGGACACAGGCCATGGTACTGCTTCAAAAGGTATTTAAAGAAAAAAACAGAATAGTTTGACTTAAAAATAAAACAGAAAATGTGTCCCACTAATGCAAGTCTCACCTAGGTCAGCGTAGTCAGAGTTACAGAACTGTCTTCTTCCACCAAAGCAGATTTCAAACGGAAGCTCGTCAGCCTTCCGTAGTTTCCCGCCATTATCGATGGCTGCAAATGCATCTTCCGTGTTGTAGAAAGTGACAAAGCCGTAGTGGTCACTATTGAAACAAAAGATGCGAGGTTAAACATGGATATTCAATGAATAAAAAAAGATGTTAAAGCGTTCATACTCACCCTCTGTCTCTAAAGTGAAGTGACACACATTCCACTTCTCCAAACTGACAGAAGCGCTCCCTCAGTTCATCGTGGGTCATAGACCTGTAGATGCGGCCGACATAAACCACCCTGCGCTCATCCTGTATGAAAGGATGTTTATAATTATTCAACACCCATTACTTAACTAGAAAAACCCAAAACACATGAGCTGAGATGAGATGAGATAATTGTTTACATACAATGGCTTTCAGTTTCTGGATCCTGATCTCGTGCTCTCTCCTGATCCGCCTCGACTCTCTGCTGCTGCAGAAAGAACAAGTTGGGATTAGTGGAACACAAGAGACTCGATTACAGAGAGAAAACAATGTGTGAAATTTATAAATAAAGGGATGTCAACTTTTCTTTTTCTCTAATGAAAAGTCTTTATTGAAAAAATAATCAGATGTAAACTGACCTGTAAACATCTCTCCTGTGGCAAACCCTTGGTGATGGTGATCTGGATCTGGACGGGGACCTAGACCGTGACCAAGTCTGTGACCAGGATCTGGATCTGGATCTGGACCTGGACCTACTGCATCTTGATCTAGAGTAAGACCATCGTCTGGGTGGAGAGCGGGAAATTGAACGAGAGCAAGATGATGAACATGAGCTGCTCTCTGAACGCTTGTGACGCCGCCTGCAAGACAAAAACCAGGGATTAGAAATGCAACACTAAGAGGACCATGATAATCTGGTGTTGAACAGAGACATGAAGAGGTGATTACTTTTGTCTTTTTGGAGAGCGAGACGCAGAGCTGGAGGAGGATGACGACGATGAGGAACAAGAGCTGGAGCTGGAAAGAGGAGATCTTCTTCGGTACCTCCTTTTCTGCCTCCCTCTGACGGGGGGGCTGGGTGGAGGTGTAGGGAGGGTGCAGGGCGGTGTCCTGTCTTCAGCTACAGAAATACAGTCTTTGACTGTAGCAGATCTGTCAGACAGCGACGTTAGTTTGTCTGTGGGTGGGTTAGTGTCTGATCTGGTTCTGGGTTCCTCGGGTGGATGCTGTGTCAAAGACTTAGCAGAGGTATTAGCATCCCTGATGGTGGTGTCGGCTCCACCTGTGGAGGTCAGGTTGTTCCATTCAGCAGCATGTGTAGTCACCTGAGATTTATCATCCTCGAAAATAGAGAGTCTTCTACTCTGAGTAGCACATGAAGGTGAGCGGTCTAACCCGCAGTAATCATGATCAGAGTATATATATGTGTATATGTGAGCAGCAGGGAACTCTGGGAGGTTGGAGTGTGTCTTCCTAGACGGCAGAGGTCGGGGGTCGATTATCTGAATGGCCTTGGGTGGAGGATTCTTGCGTCTTGCAGGCAGCGCTTGCTCAGTGCTGAGGATGATTTCAGTGCCGAGGGGTTCAGGGATGGCCACACTCTCCGATGTTTGAAGATTCGGTAGATTCCCGAGGGTTGTTTGAGTCCGACATGAGTCTGAAGTGCTTAAACCATGATGCGTTTCCACAGGGGGCGTCAGTGGAGTCTCGTTCAAGTTTCCATGTGTCTGTAGGTTTGAAGGTGAGGTAGCAATAACAAGTCTGGACTCCACTCTCTCCTCTTTAGCTAAACGGGGAAGATTTAAAAAAGACGTTAAAGAAGAGGGACATGAGCATCCAACAATAGTGTCAGCGATTGTCTGATCACTCACCTTGTGTTTCCTCAAACTGTTCCAGCAGGCTAGTAACATCAGCTGCTTCAATACCTGATGACGAGGGTCATTAAGAGACAAGATAAGATTACTTTTGCTTTTAATGTCTGAGGAACTAATTAATCAATATCACAGAGAGGGAGTGATGCTGAACTGAATATCAGCACTGCTGTGATTCAGTTGTAGGCACGCGGCCGCAGCAGAGTGCTGAAGACAATAACAGGATTGTGATATCTAGTGCATCTGTATTTCCTGTGCAATATTGCATTTATACAACAGTTCAACAACCATCATATAGTAGAAAATTAAAAAAACAGATCATACTCTTTTGCTCCAATGAATCAACTAGCTTCAAATCTTAACTTAAACTGACCTGTTGCCAAGCAATAGATTCTCCTGTGCTCTGTTTTGCTTGTGTCCATGGTTACCACTGAGCTGCTATATATATTTTCAGTACGAGCTAGATCAATCCAGACAAACTCTGTCTGATGTAATGTTCACTAGCTCTCTTCAGAACACCACACTTTGGTAGTCCCAGTGCTGATGTACTCAATATTAACACTCGTTAAATGCCTTGTCCAATCAGAATACTCGGTTGGAACTAACTGGTGTATAATATTGATTATACAACAGTTTATTCCGACAGACTATTCTGATTGAACAACAGGCAGTCCGTGAGGGATGATATAGAGAACTCCATCACTGGGACTTCTCACAATATGTATCTCCCCGTCAGGGCCAGGTGATCTGAATTCAGTGTGTCTACATTCGTGTTTCCCGACCTTGGTTGCTTGGAGCCCCCCTACTTGTATCTAAGAAAAGCTGGGACCCCCAAGGACCCAATCAGGAAAATCGATAAGTGCCCGACAGAGATGAACTTAAATCCTAAAAGTTTTCATGGATAAAATCTCAACAGAACATGTCTGCACACACTTGTTCTTACCAAAGGACCTTTGTATAAACTATCCAATAAGTGTCCTACCATGATTTTATTTGGTATGTACAAATTTAAATTTTGACAATCTCAGAGCATCTCCCCCCCCCCCGATATTTTTGGCGGTACCCCTGGAGGGCCTGGGACTGCAGGTTGGGAACCAATGGTCTAATGTACATCACAGCAAGTCAAGATGAATCCATCTTGTACCTCTGGATCACACAACAAACACTTCTTTCAGTGGCTGCATGATCAATTAAAACATGCAAATACATTTAGATGATGCAAAGTAGTTGGTCTGTTAAAAAGTGCACACACAGAGTAACAGAGTGCAGGATAATGTTCAGGTTGCTAGGCAACAGAACTAGTTGAGTTGTTGGAGCAAAGATTTTAATTTTTTGTGGACTTTTACTGTTTCTTCTAACTGCTGTGTATAACTGCACTGAATGTCAGCACTACTCTGATTATCTGCAGCATGAGGCAGTGCTGATTTTCAGTACTTCACTTCCTCCTATGTGAAATTGTTTAAGCGTCATCCCTCCATATGTCAATAGAACACATGCAGCTTTAGCGCCTTCATAGTGTCAGATTCAACAACAGTTTACCTGAGTCAGCTGTAGCACTCTGCACTCTACAGTCAAACTGAAGAGGAGGCGATAGCTCCTTGGGTGGAGATTCCCTGGAAGGAACCTCTGCCAATGTCTCCTTCAACGGTACATCTATGGGAGCCAGCATCAGACTTGGTGACAGGGCAGACTTTGGTTTTATGCATTTCTGAGGTTGTGGTTTCTTCTCCCCTGATGAAGATTGAATTTGCGTTGTGGTTTGGCACAAAGCTGGAGATCTACAGGAGACAGCTGAAGCCAGCTCAGTACGCTTGTTGAGGATTTCTGTGTTAAGTGAAAACATTTCAGGCTTTGGTTTTATGGAGCAGGGCTGTCTTTGTGGAGAAGTACCTGAGGATTCATTTTGAATTTCCTGAATGGGCCTGGGGCTCGGCGGGTTTGAGTCTCTGTTGAGGAACTCCGCTTTGGACCCAGATGAGGAGTTGTCGGTTGATGGTGATGTAGTTTGGGTGACAGGCAGTGGGAGGAGGACAGGGTTTGGGGGATCAATACAGAGAGTGGTACGTTTCTTAACTGGACTTCTTTTACTATCATGTACATTTACATTTATGTTAGCAGAGACACTTTGCAGCAGACTTGCAGGTGAGGTGCTTTCAGTCTTTGAGCGCTTTAATCCACTGCCACATTGATGGGTGGAGGGCTTGGTCTCTGAGGGGTGAGGCCGGGGCAGAGCAGAGGTGTGATGTGTTTTGTAAACAGGTGTTTGAGCTCTATGGAGGTGATCAGCAGCATTACTTTTTACATCTGGGTGGTGTTGTGCTGCCTTTGGTCCACAGTTGATTTGAACTTGTCCATGTAAACAGAGGATGGGGGTCAGCTCTTTTGGGGGCTCAGGAACAGAGGGCCACTTGGTGGTGTTGTTCCCCTGTGTCTCCACCAGGGGCTGCCTCTTTTGTCGCAGCTGTCTGTACTGTTGCAGGCTGAGGGATTTAGCCTTTGTCTCACCTTTAGGTGGAAAAACATCCACCTTGTTCACGCCTGATGTCGGATTTTGGGGTTTCAGTGTTAGACCAGCTGGATTTTCAAGAGCTTTAGATACAATCTGACTCTTTAAAATCTTTTCATTTAATACTTTTTCCTCTGATTCATCAAATGAAGCCACTTGAACGGGGCCAAAGCTCACCCTCTTCTTCTCTCTGGCTGCCGGAGTTTTGGATGAGTTCCCATTCAACAACAGACTCTTCATCACTTTCCCATCATCTTCCTCTTCTTTCTTCTTTGCCCCCTTCACTGTGACCTCATCATCAGACACAACATTAATCTCTTCATCGCTCTCTTCAGAGGGTCTCTCATACTTCCACACCTCCCCCTGAGAGAATAATGTGTGATCTCGACTCCGTTTGTCCCCCTCCTCCTCCACATGCAGCTTCAGACAGTACGAGTGCATGATCCTCACCAGGTTGACCAGAGACGAGGAGGTGAAGACCTCAACTTCAGCTTCAGCCTTCTTGTTCTTAGACAATTCACTTTGGTGTTTGAACATCTTTTGAGGGCTGTTTCTCCCTCTCTTGCTCTCGTCTTCTTTATCTACTTCAATCTTAATTGCACATTTTACATCTGTGGATTTGGATCTTGATCTAAGTCTCTCAACGAGTGATAGTTCCTAAAGAGAGGAATAAAGGACAAAAATGTGAAATCTTTGGCAACCAAATCTTTACAGCAGAATAGGTCCTTTGTAAATACATTTACTAAACTGAAGTGTACAAACTACACTTCAGTTTACAGACAAGAATAGCTGTTTTCACACATGCACTCTCGAAATGTTCAGGCACACTGCCCCTGAGTTGCTTGTTCACACATGCACCTGACAGCAGGAGACTATCCCTGTCAGAAGGGCCTGAGTGTGCACCCACCACTGAGTTGTCCCTTCGCTCCGGGTGTGAGAGGAGCTTTGTGTCTGGCAGGGTGTCAAAGGGAGACAGGGTCCCGTCATCATCCTCCACACTGTCTAGCATCTCTGTCAGGGCTGACAGCAGGGTCTCACTCTCCTCCTCAACTGCATTCTTATCCTGTTAAGTCAAAAACACGATTTATTGATACATAAGCCAAATTCATATTTTGACAACATGTGGTCAGAGTGACATCACTAAGATAAAAAAAAAAAAATCATGATGTCAGCTGCAGGCCACACAATAGTTGAGTGACGATGTTGTTTAATTCTGACCTCTGATGTGACAGTTGAGTCTTCAAAAATGGCCAGGATTGAGTGATCCATACAGGACTGCTCATCCATCTCAATGACGTCCACATCATGTTGTCTTAAAACCACCTGAAAAGACAAAATAAATAATAATAACAAATGAGGAAAATAAATAAATTAAACGGGGCATTCATCCAAAATGTCCAGCTGTATCTTATATCTGACAAATCATTTTTAATGTCTATAAAAGTCAGAAATGTCGTGATTTGGAGCGGTGGTAGCCTAGTGCATGAGTTCCCAAACATTTCAGCTTGGGATCCCCCAAAAATCTGTGCTAGAGACTGGGGACCCCCCTCTGTTCTTATTTAAGAAGTCATCACCATGTATAAACTGTAGCACTGAGTGGTACAGAAAATGTAATAAACACACAGGTGATGTCTGTGTATTTGTATTTTTAGGGAGAAACAGACACATACATTGTTGCACTTATGTGCACACTTACATAAATATCACAAATGTTATAACTAACAACTTTAGTTGGATTTTAAAATCAACTACTTTTTGTGTGTATTTTCACAATAATTGTTAAAATGTGCTATTTTATATCATTAAAATGTTTGATATGATTATGGAAGACATCTCGCGACTCCCCTCTCAGTGTCTCACGAACCCCAATTTGGGAACTACTGGCCTAGTGGTTAGTGCAGATGCTTAAGTCCTGTAGAGAGGGCAACCAGGGTTCGAATCCAACCTGTGGCTCCTTTACAGCATGTCACTTCCCACTCTCCTGCACTCAGATTTCTGACTCTATCCCCTGTCCTTTCTCTGAATTAAAGAAATAAAAAGCCCAAAAATAAATCTTAAAAAAAAAGAAAGAACAGAAATGTCATGATTTGTCAAACCACTATTCAAAAATCAAACACGTTAACTTCAACCTTTATTGTAAACTACTAAAACAATTCTGTAAAGCCCAAAAACCATTAATGATTGTATTTAAAGAGGGACTGCTGTTTCCAAACAGCATGCTCGTTTTATTTCACCAAATAGCTTGACTGCATGACTTTAAAAGTCTAAAAAAGCTCACTTAGAAAAGATAAATGTAGTTTGAA
Organism: Tautogolabrus adspersus; assembly: GCA_020745685.1. Lineage (NCBI taxonomy): Eukaryota > Metazoa > Chordata > Actinopteri > Labriformes > Labridae > Tautogolabrus > Tautogolabrus adspersus. Next base: position 7,341,488 of record CM036537.1, read on the forward strand.
TCTTCATATCAGTAACTTTACTCTTATAAAGCTTATAAAGTTTTATGAGGACAAAACGGTTCACGCAGGAACATTGAGGGGATATGAGGCCATAGAGGCGGGTCGCCATCATGGGAACAGGCTACACCAGCAGGGGTCTTTACTGGGACGTAGTCTGCTTCCGTAGGAGACGGAAAAGCAATAAATCTGTATGCCTGCCAGTTAAAAAAAGGCCCAACCTAAAACACATCAAAATAATGAGTAAGTGTTGAGGAGAAAACAACCCCAGTCACAGTGTAGAGACAGGGCTAAGGGGTGCAGCCTTATCTGAACATCCTGTACTTTACAGGAAATGAACCGGCCTCTCTCACATTCACAGGTTCATTTACTGACGGTAGAGATTACCACGATTCAGTTCACCAGACTGAACATTAACAAACGGGTATTGGCACTAGATAAACCAAGCTAACAGCGGCTCGGTCGACTCCCTGGTCACTACCTCAGTAGTACTACTACACCGTTTAAGCCACGTGTCGCCATGCACGCATGTGGCCTCGTGCGCCGGCGAAACAGCCCCTATTAAAACATCGAAACCTGCTCGCGTGCGGCCACCTTGATGTCAAATGACCTGAAATGAGAAACCCAGTACCTCATTGTGAGTGTTGCTGGTCAGAAAGTCCCGTTTACAGGCATTTAAATCCCCGTCTTTCCCTTTCCACCGCGCCGCCATCTTGCTGCACCACATGGTCTACTACTGGCAGGCCGGGACGAGACACGTGGGCACCGGCTACAAGCACGCGGAGAACACCGACCTGGGATCAGATAGTCACCGCCAAATTCATCCGTGAGAGTGAGGAGATGAGTAGAAAACGGATCCAAGGTCAGCTATATGGATTTCGGCTGTTATTGATTTCATATACATTTTACTTTAAAAACGTTACTTTTTTATGTTCTTAAATAAGTAATGTCAAATAGTTTTTGTATTTAGTAGAATACAACTGACAATACTTTGTTTCCTTTCACATGCAGGGGCAGACATTTGTCTTTGACTTTTTGACTTGCCTGTGCAAATATTTATTTAACCAAGGTAGCACAGTAAAACACGGAGCAAATACAACATAAACAAAATGAAATTAGAATAAAAAAAATGTTATACTTAGTAGAAAAAAGTGAGTATACTGATTGGGGATTTTTTTCTATATATATATATATATATATATATTTGTTTTATTATTTATTTATATATATATATATTACGCATGCTGGTGTTTTCACATTTTGTTATCAGTCTACAAGTCTGTCTACAAGAGAGAAAAAGTATGGACAAACACAACACAGTGAATTTCTGTGTATGTCCTTTGTCTTCATCTCAATGGTTCCCAACCTTTTTGGCTCCTGAGCCCACTTTGACTTCGAAAACACATAGGCCTACAGCGTTTTGGTCAAATTAATTTGTTTTCAATCACGTCACAGTTTTTCTACTGTATTGCAAGTAAACATTCATTTTAGTGGAAATGAAGGCTTTTTCATGTATATTATTGAGGAGAGAGGAAGAGAGGCTGGGATGACAATACTGCACAAAGGATGAAAGACGGACAGAAACTTTGCAAGTTTCTTGTTTTGGCATTGGCTATGGCCCACAGTAGTCTGTGTTCAATTCCATTTGGATTCAGAATCAGAATCAGAATCAGAATCAGATTTATTGGCACAAGGAATTTAACTTCGGTAGACTGTGCTCTCTTTGTACAAAGGTAAAACATTAAATATCAACAATAAGCTAAAAAATAAACAAATAATTAAAGACTAATATGTACAAGACTAAATAAGATAATAGTGCAGTGGTGAGTAGTGCAAAAAAGATGCTGAAGTGAACATGAGGTAGATATTTTTACAGTATTTACATTAAAGAGTGAGTGCAGATGGTAATTTAAATAAAATAAAGATACTATATATTTGCATATATGTACATTCAGTGACAGTTTTGTTCCAGGGTTATTTCACAGCGACAGGTCTGACACTCTCTGACTGCTTAGCGTTCATCAGAGTGACAGCCTGGGGGAAGAAACTGTTCTTATGACGGGTTGTTTTGGCGTACAGTGATCTGTAACGCCTGCCGGAGGGAAGGAGTTTGAAAAGTTTGTGTCCGGGGTGTGAGGGGTCTGCAGTGATGTTACCTGCCCGTTTCCTGGCCCTGGACCGGTATAAGTCCTGGATGGGGGGAAGGTCGACACCAATGATCTTTTCTGCAGTCCTGATTGTACGTTGCAGTCTGTGTCTGTCCAGTTTGGTTGCAGAACCAAACCAGACAGTGATGGAGGTGCAGAGAACGGACTGGATGATGGCGGTGTAAAACATGATCAGCAGCTCCTGGGGCAGGTTGAACTTCCTGAGCTGACGCAGGAAGTACATCCTCTGCTGGGCCTTTTTCCTTAGAGTGTCTATGTGGGAGGTCCACTTCAGGTCCCGTGAGATTGTGGATCCCAGGAACCTGAAAGAGTCGACAGTAGACACTGTGCTGTTCAGAATAGTGAGGGGGGGGGGAGTGAGGGGGGGCTTCTCCTGAAGTTCACTGTCATCTCCACAGTCTTGAGCGGGTTCAGCTCTAGATGGTTCTGACTGCACCAGAGAGCCAGCTGTTCCACCTCCCGTCTGTAGGCAGACTCGTCACCGTCCTGGATGAGACCGATGACGGTGGTGTCGTCTGCGAACTTCAGGAGTTTCACAGAAAGGTCCCCTGAGGTGCAGTCATTGGTGTAGAGGGAGAAGAGCAGAGGGGATAGAACACACCCCTGGGGGGCGCCAGTGCTGATTGTCCGGGTGCCGGATGTGATGCTCCCCAGCCTCACCTCCTGCCTTCTGTCAGTCAGGAAGTTGGTATTCCCAAGGTTGGAACAGCCTGCTTAACCTTGTTTTTATGGGGAAAAAATGTACTATTGAATATCCAGACTATCAATCTACAGTGCGTGCGTGCGTGTCTGTGTGTGTGTAAATATGACTTAACACCTCTTATCACAAATAGAGAGCTTAACTCCCAAGAGATGAAGACGAATTACTATTAAACCCAAAACTCACTCTTAAAGAAATTACCTTTTGGTTAACCAGTTTTAACTCTTTTAAATGTTCTTATTAGTACCAAGCGCTTGGATTTTTAAACGTTGGGGCCCATAAGTTGGTGCACATATGAAGAATGAAAATCCTTACATCCTTTCAAACGCTCAGCTTTCGGTATGTCTTCAGTTTCTCATGCGACCACGATTTATGCAATTCGAATCAATCCAGGAGCAGGTAGATGACACAGCAGCGGGCAGGATGCAGCAGGTAGCGGTCTGTGAAGAAATGCAGCTCCGGCACACAGGATCTGTCCACACTGGCAGGAGCAACAGTTGCTAACACAGGCACACCAGCAAAGTCCCCGGTCTTCTACCGTCCTCGGTGAAACTATATCCGTCGGTCACAGAAGATCCTTCATCAAGAACACGGTGCTAGTTTAAAACGTCCACGCTTACACGTGTTCAAAGCTAATGAAAACAACAAACGCAGATAGCGTGCTACACTTTCACTTTCCACTGACAGAAAATAAACGAGTCCTTCAATGTGTTACACACAACTTTTAACTTCGAAATAATGTTTACTCCGGGCTATAACAACGGGCATGAACGAGACAATGTTTTCCTTCTTGGAATTTACACGGTTTATCCCACTAACCGCACAGTGCTCGTCTCTCTCCAAGAGTGCAGCGGAACGGTCTTCCCGACCTGTGTAACCTCCTCTCCCCCCCATAGTTATTTCTGATTGGCTAAGACATACAACTTTCCCAGAGACTGATTGGCTTAGAGTACATCACTCAAAACAACACACAAATACATATGCTGAGAAAACAGGAAAATACAGCAAACAAAGGATTATGGGTAATAGAGTTTTCATAGAATACACTTGTCTATGTGATAAAACACTCTTTTTAAAGAACCATATTTTGTAGGTCCCTACAATAAGAAGATGGGGAAAGAGAAATTAAAAGAAGCCGGTTAAGCCTGGCTCACACTGCAGGATAAACGGGCCGATTTGAGGTATTTTCGTTCCCGACAATCGTGGGGTCGCGTCCGACTCAAGGCTGCTCTGAACCGATTATCTGCCCAGATTATCTTGTAGTGTGAGTGGCATAAAGTTCCAATCTTAACGTCGCTGATCTGCTCGACAATTGTCGGGGACACCCTGATTTATTTCATACATGTTTGATATTTAGGATCTAAAAGCCCAACATTAAGATTAGACAGAAGAAGTACACAGCTTGCCGAGCTCCGTCCAACACAGTCAGCCTTCCACAGCCAGTAATGCTACCTGAGTGGTATGCCCCATTATTTTCATCGCTGCTATAAGCAAATTTGTTGAAAAAAAACTATTCAACAGTTGGATTCAAAAACTCCAGGAGGTTTATTGTAATTCCAGATGATGTCTATATAAGAAAGGGAATGAGATCAGGTACTCAGATCCTGGTTATAAGAGAAAGAAATGCTATAAGAAACAACAATACTAGAATAAACTATAGACTGTGAGTATATAAACTAAAACTCTGTGTAAAGACTTAAAATAATGAAAAATGTTCTTTTAATATGTATTTAAAAGGAAGAACATTCAGCAAGATGAGCTCAATTGCACATGCAGGATTTTTAAGAAAAGCAGCACGAGAACAGAAAGCAGTGGAAAAACAGATAGCAATATTTGTTGCACACTTGTACACAAAGGACCAAGCGTGCATGGGTTTTTAATTATTCCTTTACTGAAACACAGAGACACAAACACATCAACTCAGCGTGGCTGCACACTCTCGGACATCTGGGTCGACTGAGCTACGCATGGCATCAAAGACCTGCTACTCAAAGATGATGCTTATGACTCTCTCACACTCTTGTACAAATATTCTGCACACACACACGCAGTAAATATTAAAGAAGGCTAACTGTGGATTTCCTCTCTCACTTTCATCACTTTTGCTCACCTGAAACACAGAGACACAAACACATCAACTCAGCGTGGCTGCACACTCTCGGACATCTGGGTCGACTGAGCTACGCATGGCATCAAAGACCCCTGTGCTGCCCCGAGCTGCCCCAAAAGTGCCTGTGTATTACTTCTTCGATTTGATCCACAAATGTACCAACTAAAATATCACAGTGCCTTTGTACAGGAATATTGAACAGTATGATTGAACAAGACAATAAAATAAAATAATATATGAGACTGGGGGGGTGCCTAGTGTCCATGAACATGCCTGATATTAATACGGGCCCCACACTCTCCCCTCCAAAATAAATGTCGTCTCGACATTAAGAATTTCCCAGAGTCTTTCAGTCTTCAACTTATGAGTTATAGAGGTAGGTTGAATGGGAGTCAGTCTTTCGTGATACTCTCTGCACAACAACAGTTCTTTACATGACACACATCTCCCTCTTCATGTCATGTGTGAGCAACAGACATCACTGGCCAGGTGACACCTGAAGTTCTACCCCGCCATTTCCTCGGGTTAGTATCTTGGACTGCAAGGTGAAAACCCTATTACTACCAATAACCAATGTTATACAGACCCACATATACAACTGTATGCCTCACATACATCTCAGTGTCTTTAAATGTGTTAGAGGTCTACTTTCTGGTACTAAACTTAATAATGTCAAGTGCATTTACCTCCTATCCTACATGAATTTACATTTTAACATTAGCCTTAAGTGCTTCCATGAACTTATATACTTTTTTTTTCCTGTCACTACTATGAACTTAACATGTGACTATGAACTTGTCTTTCACTTCCTCTCGTAAACATTACTGATTTCTATGTGTAACTGATGGTTGACCTAATGTGTTGTATGTCAGTGTTTTAGGTGGGTTTCTTTGTCGCAAAGGATATTTTCTTGTAGAAGCTGGCTGCGTCTCAGGGCCCCTCTCATCTGCTTCATCAGATGACGACACGTTCTCGTCTGCTTCATCAGAAGACCCCTCTGGCTCAGCTGCTACTTCTCCATTCTCCACCTCTGGCTCCATCCTGATGTCATCGTCCCGGTCTAGCAGTTCAGCTCTCTCGTTGTCTTGCTCCAGTTCTCTTTCAGTTTCTTGTGGCTGGAAGTCCTCAGCTTCCACTCTCAGCTGACTTCTGACGTTGTCGGATGGTCTTGCCGGACGTGTTGTGATGAATCTCCAGTCACTTTCATCTTCAGAACTGCTGTCACGCTCTCTGTCCCTTTGCTTTGTCTGTTTTCTCCTCTTGTCTGTGTTGGATGTTTTCTTTGTTTTTCTCTTCTCAAGCTTGTCATCTTCTACCACTGGCAGGAAATCGCAGGGCAGTAACAGATTCCTGTGCAGGACTCTAGTCTTTCCTGGGCCTTTCTCAGGTTGTACAACATATACAGGACTGTCTTTGTGTTTCCTTTCAGTCACCACATAAACTTGATCCTCCCAGTAAGATCTGAGTTTGCCAGGTCCTCCTCTGTCTCTGAAGTTCCTCACCAGTACTCTGCATCCTGGCTGAAGCTCTACTCCATAAGTCTTTCTGTCGTAGTGTTTCTTTGCTCTGTTTTGTTGGCTCTGAACAGTCTTTGATGCTAACCTGTATGCGTCTTGCATCCTACTTCTCCACTTACTGGCATAGTCACTGTGAGAAGTGCTCTGGTCACTTGGTTTCAGGCCAAACATCATGTCAATCGGAAGTCTGGGGTTTCTACCATAAAGAAGGTAATATGGAGCATATCCTGTCGCCTCACTGCGTGTACAGTTATATGCGTGCACAACTTTCGCTAAGGAGCTCTTCCAGTCAGACTTGGCTTCCTCTGTCAGGTTTCTCAGCATAGAGAGCAGCGTTCTGTTAAATCTCTCGGCTTGACCGTTTCCTGCTGCGTGATAAGGTGTTGTGCGGGAGCCTTGAATGCCACTGTATTCTTCCAGCTTAGAAAACAGCTTATTCTCGAACTCTCGGCCTTGGTCGTGATGCAACTTAGCAGGAAACCCGAACTTGAGTACAAAGTCTCCAAAGATCTTTTCAGCCGCTGTCTTTGCTGACTTGTTTGTGCATGCGTATGCCTGGGCGAAGCGTGTAAAATGATCTACCACAACTAGGATATACTCATATCCTCCTTTACAGCTCTCTAGATGCAGGTAGTCGATCGATACCATTTCAAACGGGTATGTGGTCATTACATTCACAAGCGGTGCTCTGGTTGGCTTGTTTGGACGTTTCCGCTTCAAGCAGCTACACACTTTGGTCACATAATGATCCACATCTCTTTGCATATGAGGCCAAAAGAATCGATCACGGATCAAACTTAGTGTTCGCTCAACTCCAAGATGTCCCATCTCCTCATGCAACTCTCTGTAAATCAGGTGATGGAATGTTTTGGGTAACACTAGTTGATCTCGAGTCACTGACTTTCTATACAGGATGCCGTCTTGCGTCATATACAACTTGTTTTTGTCTCTCATCAGCACGTAGATGTCATCACGCCTGTCTCTTTCTTTTAGATGGGGCCACTGTCCTTTGATGACATACTCACACACCTTTCCAATGACTGGGTCATCCTGTTGTGCTTTCTTCAGTGTTTCCATGGGTATCTCTTTTACTGGGGATGCTACTCTTTCCTTCTCTACATCATTACACGCTGCAGTGATTGTGACTGGACACATCCAGGGCTCACGTTCACATGATTCAAGTTGGAGTGTCTGTGTGACTGTTGTTATTACCTCTGGTTCCATTTCCTGTGAGCATGTTTTGATGTACTGCTCCATGTCCAGTGGCATACGCGACAAGCCATCAGCATCTCCATTTGCTTTTCCAGGCCTGTACTTGATGGAGAAGTTGAAGTCTGCTAACTCAGCAATCCACCTGTGAGTCGTGGCGTTCAGCTTCGCTGTCGTCAAAACATAGGTTAAGGGATTGTTATCGGTGTAAACAGTGAATGAAGGTGCATAGAACAAGTACTCTCTAAATCTTTCACCGATCGCCCACTTCATCGCTAAAAACTCTAACTTTCCAGAATGGAGGTGGTAATTTTTTTCTGGAGCAGTTAGTGTTCTTGATCCGTAGCCGATAGCAACCAACCTGCCTTGTTGTCTCTGGTACAGTACTGCACCGAGCCCCTCTTGTGAGGCGTCACAGTGCAGCACGAACGGCTTTTCAAAATCAGGGTAACCTAGGAGAGGTGGACTCAGCAGGTAGTCTAAAAGCTGGCAGAGCACTTCCTGGTGGTTCTCTTTCCAGGTGATCTGCTGGCTTGAGGGTAACTGATCTGACTTTTTGTGTTTCCCCCTGCTCCTACTCACACTTTGTTCTTTGACTTTACTACTTGTATTCTTCTCTTTGGCAAGCAAGCTGTACAGTGGCTTAGCAATGCGTGAGAAGTTGGGGATGTACTGGCGATAGTATGATAGGAATCCTAACATTTTCCTCAGGTCTCCAACAGTCTCAGGCTTGCGGTCTTTAAGTGCTTGCACTGGTGCTATCTCGGCTGGATCCATGCAGTAGCCATTTTTTGATACAATCTTTCCGAGGAATCTAACTCTGTCTTTAAACACTTCACACTTTTTAGCTGTCAGCTTCACTCCGTGTGCCTGATAACGACGTAACACTTCTCTCATGTCGTGTAGATGATCGTCAAACGACTTACTGTGGACAAGATTGTCATCCAAATATGGCTGTGATGATTCATCTCTCAAACCTGTGAGGCACTCCTCCATACTGCGCTGAAACTCTGCTGGAGCCGAGGATAAGCCGAAGGGAATCCTGACCCACTCATACAAACCCCAAGGTGTTATAAAGGCTGTGAGTGGTCTGCTACTCTCCTCAAGAAAACCCTGATGGTACGCCTTACCCTGGTCCAGTACTGAAAACCATACACTGCCACTCAAGCTGTTTAACATGTCTTGCACTCGAGGGATGGGGTGACGATCAGGGATGGATTTTTGGTTTAGTTCCCTGTAGTCCACACATAGACGCAAACTTCCATCCTTCTTGCGCACACAGACAATGGGTGATGAGTATGGAGACCTAGATTTTGTAATCCATCCTTTATTCAGCAGGTCCTCCAAATACTCCTTCACCTCCTTGTGCAGCGGTTTTGGAACAGAGATGTAGGTGCGTCTTACTGGAGTCGTGTCACTCAGTCTGATTTTTAACTGCAGAGATGGAATGCATCCCACATCGTTCTCATCTTTTGAAAATGCATTACATTCTTCTCGTAGCATCTGTTTCACTTTCTGTTGTTGGTCAGGTGTCAGGTGATCGACTGAAACTGGAGGATCCCATAACTCGTGTTTAGATGCAGTTTGTTGTCTGTGATCCTCTTTGTGACTGTCAGGAGAACTAGCTTTGCTATCTGCCTGTTTGCTTGTACTCTGTGTTACAACTGTGTTCTCATTCTCAGGAATGCTGGCTGGTCTAACATCTACTGGGTAAATAGATTTGATCTGCTGTAGCTGACCTAGCACAGTGCGAGGGATGAGGGTAATGTCATAGTTGCTATCGTTAGTAACAGGAATAGTTACCTTGGACCAGTTTCCTTTCTGCAGACAGATAACGGTCTCTGTAATTGTCAGCCCTTCTGGCCACTTTGGAATCTCCTCTGGTTCAAAAAGGACTTCCTGTTTTGTGGACAGGGGACCTGTCCGTACATTACACTTGACCTCTCTTGTCTGTCCTGCTGGAATCACTGTCTTTATTCCTCCAACTTTCACCACACCTTCTCTGCCATTCTGGTCACGGCTCTGCACCAGCTGAATCAACACATTTGCTTTTTTACAGTCAATAGAGAAAGCTTCTCCTACCAAAGCAGTTATAACTTCAGGGTGCTGCTCCATTCCATTCACTACCACATGCTCGATAACATTGTAGCCGATGATTGGTGGTTCTGCTACTCCTGGCTCATCAGAGACAAGAATTGGCACAAGTAGCTCTGGCTGCGGGCCTTTGTTTGATTTCAACTTAAACTTCAGTTCAACCCAACCTGCAAACGGTATGGGTGTCTGGTTTGCAGCTTTACCAACAAGAGTCTCATCTTCATCAAGAAGCTCATCCATGCCTCTTAACCTGGTGTGTGGAAGACAGGACTTTCTCCAGTTTTCATTGATGATGGTTACCTGTGATCCTGTGTCCCACAGAGCTCGTGTTGCTACTCCATCGAAGAAACAATCCACAATGCACTTTTTCCCGATGAGAGCCTTTAACTTGGCTTGGCGACGTAAGGAGAGATGGCTGGCATAAGTAGCACCTACAGTCTGTTGAGCCTCCCCACTTTTCTCCAGCTCCGCCTCGAGCTGCCTGATGCGATCACACAGAAGCTCGTGCACTCTGTCTTCTGGTTCAGCTTGGCTAGGAGTCAGTGGTTCTTGTGGTTTGTCAGTCTGTATTGTCACGTTCATGCCGTCAGATTTCCCTACCAGTCTCCTTTGTCCTCTACAGCCTCTAGAAAAGTGCCCTGACTGTCCACACTTGAAACAGTGTTCACACTGGTCACCTATTTCTTGCTCTCTACACACTTTACATCCTCTCTTAAAACTTGTTTTATTTTGGCGGGTGGGCCCTTGAGGGTTAGCTATGCTTTTTCTAATTTCAGCCATCTCCTCTCTAAGCAACTTAACTGTTTCATAAAGTTCAGAATCTCTCAAGCTAGCCACAACAGGTGCTTTGCGATTTTTAGGCTTCATCACTTCAGCTGATTGTTCTTGAACCCCTAAGCTGGATTTGGCTACACCCTGACCCTGCTGACTGTTTTGCATTTCTGTCTGTAGCTCGTTTACTTTTGGACCTTTGCTGCTTGTGTTCTTTCTTTGCTTAAACTGTCTTTCTGACTCAACACTAGCTGCTTCATTCATTTTGTCAATAAGTACGTCATCTGTCACTCCCTGGTCATCAAGAAACGGCTTAAGCTGAAACTTAATATGGTCACTTAACAGTCCAGTACTGACAGATCTTGAGAACTTTTTCTGTATGAGCTCAGGACTATACTGTTCCTCTGATTCAACTTCTCTTGAGGCAAGTAACAGTCTCTCTTTTAACTCAATGGCTCTAAAGAGGAAGTTTTGAGGTGACTCACGACTGTCTTGTGTCATGTTCAATAGTCTGTGGTACAAGTCTGTTGAACTGTCCTCTTTAAAATGTCCTTTTAATATAGATTTTAACTGGGGAAGGGTGAGGTCACTTTTAATCTCTAACATGTCTCGAATACTCAAACCTGGGCTGATCGACTTGATCACTGCCTCCATCACTTCAGCCTCGCTGTGTCCTTTACTCAGGCCTCTGTCAATTTGATGCATCAGGTTTGTGAATGAGAGTCTGTCTTTCTGTCCTTTTTCCCCGATCTGGCCACAAATCTTGAATTCTCTTCTTATTGTCACTTCAGGAAGTCTGTTCACAGCTGCAGGTTGCACTCTTAGTGGATCTGAAGATGGACTTTGAGATGTACTGTTCACTTTTTCACTCAGCTTTCTCACTTCATCCTGTAGAGCAATACTGTTTTGCTGTAGCTGTGAATACTTTTCTTCTAAACTCACTTCTTTCATGGTTTCCTGAATGTCTTGTGCTGTGTTCTCTGTATTTTCTTCACTTCCAGTATTTAAAGCGTTTTCTTTATTATGCTCCACTGTGTTTAATAGTGTCTTTAGAAAATACATTGCAACATCTTCTTCTTCACCATCAATAACACTGTCCATGGATTCGGTGATTAATCTGATTAACGCTCGTCTTGTGACACCTTCACTTGAGATCTTGGCGAAAACACACACCTCTTTGAGCTTATCCATCTGTAGCAGCCATAGTCTCTTTGACACTGTCTCTGCTAAGTCCTCAAGCTCCTGCATGTCCGCTGCGGCTGCGGCCCCGAGGCTGCGCGCTCCCGTCGTCATCACTCAAAGTTCTCCGTGCGCGTTCTTGTCACACTGTACACGACGCTAATCATCCCAGCGGTGCCTCCAATATTTGTTGCACACTTGTACACAAAGGACCAAGCGTGCATGGGTTTTTAATTATTCCTTTACTGAAACACAGAGACACAAACACATCAACTCAGCGTGGCTGCACACTCTCGGACATCTGGGTCGACTGAGCTACGCATGGCATCAAAGACCTGCTACTCAAAGATGATGCTTATGACTCTCTCACACTCTTGTACAAATATTCTGCACACACACACGCAGTAAATATTAAAGAAGGCTAACTGTGGATTTCCTCTCTCACTTTCATCACTTTTGCTCACCTGAAACACAGAGACACAAACACATCAACTCAGCGTGGCTGCACACTCTCGGACATCTGGGTCGACTGAGCTACGCATGGCATCAAAGACCCCTGTGCTGCCCCGAGCTGCCCCAAAAGTGCCTGTGTATTACTTCTTCGATTTGATCCACAAATGTACCAACTAAAATATCACAGTGCCTTTGTACAGGAATATTGAACAGTATGATTGAACAAGACAATAAAATAAAATAATATATGAGACTGGGGGGGTGCCTAGTGTCCATGAACATGCCTGATATTAATACGGGCCCCACAAGAAGAAACATTTTTCTTTTAAAGACACGCTGAAGCAGTGACTTGAAGAAAAAAGAAGTGCCAGCCTCCACTTGGAAAAAGAGTCTGCTATATAACCCCCTCATAAACCCAATGTAAAAGGAGATTTTTGAGGTTTCATAATCGAATTCGGTGAATCCATGGGATGCTAAAAGACTAATTCATTTTCTTGTATCAATACCCTAACCTATGCTTTTCAGTCACATCTCTGCAGAGTTGTTGGAGTTGTCCCCCTTCAAACAGTTATCGTACTAAAGAACGAAGTGATGTCTTCAGCCGATGGTCCATTTTCACTGTCGACAAGACATGTTACTTACAATGATATGAATGTTAACTCTTCATTCTTCAAGAGTCTACAGTAAGTAAGTCCTAAAGCAGCGCAAGAAGTGACGTATCAAAAAGACTTTTGGCGGCACCTTCGATGATCTAGATGTCCTATTAATGGGGTCAGTGATTCTTGTATTAAATCCCTTTTGATTCAATGCAGTAAATTGGTAAGACATGACATCTCACTAGAAGGGTGCTTTCTCTTTTAGATGATCAAATGTTTCCTGTTTTCCTCTTTAATATCTCCTGATTTGGCCATATTTCATGTAAAGTGTTTCATAGATTAAAATCCCTTGAGCTCTATTTGTCAAATTTTTGAATAAAAACTAACTGAAAATTAGCTGAAACCAACTGGACAAACCACTTCTTGAAATGGAGGTCTTATTTTCTTTTTCTGCACGTCATTCTGACATTACTCTGAACTAAAAACAAGATTTCTACTGATATGTTATTAAAGCATAATGAATGTACAAGTTCCTATAACAGAATTCTTAAATAACTTGTCTGAACCAGTTCTTAATATTCAATTAATTATATTTATTTTTTTCAATTATTGGATTTGTGGGACAAACCGGAGCGACCCGGGGAAAAACCCACAAGAATGGGGAAGGGTGATGGGGTAAGGGGGTGAAAAGAAGAGAAGAGAAGAGAAGAGAAGAAAAGGAGAGGAGAGGAGATGAGAGAAGGGAAGAGAAGAGAAGAAAAGGAGAGGAGAGGAGAGGAAGGGGGGATAGGAGAAGAGAAGAGAGGAGAGGAAAAGAGAAGAGAGGAGAGGACAGAAAGGGGGGAGAAGAGAAGAGGAGAGGAAGGGGGGAGAGGAAGGAGAGGAGAAGAGAAGAGAAAAGAAGAGAGGAGAGGAAGGGGGGAGAGGAGAGAAGAGAAAAGAGGAGAGGAAGGGGGGAGAGGAGAGGAAGGGGGAGAGGAGAAGAGAAGAGAGGAAGGGGGGAGATGAGAGGAGAGGAGAGGAGTTATTTGGGAGGTGAGGAGGAGTCAGAAGGATTAGGTGATGGGCTCTTCTTCCAACACTTTGGTTTTCTCAGTCCAATAAAGTGTCGAAACCTTTTCCAGCGTGAAGGCTCTGAGTTTGCCGGGACCTCAGCCATTTCCTGGAGTTCCTGGGTTATCACATCAGAGGTGGGAGTCTCATTATTGATGGTCTCCTCCGAGACTTCAACCTCCTCCTGAGGTTCGCAAGTGGCTGTATAAGGGGGGGGAAGATCCTGCTCGCGCAGTTCAGTCTCATGCTCCTCCATGTGTTTCTCTCTCTCAGCCTTGAGGTCGTTGGAAAGCTGATAGCTGAACGAGGACTGGAGACGGAGCTGAGCTTCAAGATCCTCCACCTCTCCGAGATAAATTATGCTCTTCTCTCTCTCAGCCTTGAGCTCAGTAGAAAGCTTAAGGCGTTCATTCTTCAAGTGGGTGATCGCGTTTTGGTGTTGTCGGACGGTTGCGACTTCTCTCTCGTAACTTTGGCTGAGCTTATTGTTAGAAATTTGGAGGGTCTCCATTTCTTCTTCAAGAAGCGTGTTCGTCTTTTTTTCCAGCTGGAGCTCAACAGCAAACTTCTCCTGGCTGACTTCATGTCCCTGTTTGAGCTCCTTGTTCTCTTTCTGAAGCAGTGTCATGATGCTGAGCTCATTCTGCTGCTCTTCCAAGAGATCCCTCTCCTTTTGACGGAGGGCTTTCTGTTCAGCTGTCAAGTTCAGGATAACTCGCTGGTCCTCCATCGCCCTGTGTGCATTAGACTGGACCTCCTTGACAAGCTCACTTTGCAGGATGTCCACTTGATGTCGGACAGTTACGACTTCTCTCTCGTAACTTTGGCTGAGCATATTGTTAGAATTTTGGAGGGTCTCCATTTCTTCTTCAAGAAGCGTGTTCTTCTTTTTTTCCAGCTGGAGCTCAACAGCAAACTTCTCCTGGCTGACTTTATGTTCCTCTTTGAGCTCCTTGTTCTCTTTCTGAAGCAGTGTCATGATGCTGAGCTCATTCTGCTGCTCTTCCAAGAGATCCCTCTCCTTTTGACGGAGGGCTTTCTGTTCAGCTGTCAAGTTCAGGATAACTCGCTGGTCCTCCATCGCCCTGTGTGCATTAGACTGGACCTCCTTGACAAGCTCACTTTGCAGGATGTCCGCTTGATGTCGGACAGTTACGACTTCTCTCTTGTAACTTTGGCTGAGCATTTTGTTAGAATTTTGGAGGGTCTCCATTTCTTCTTCAAGAAGCATGTTCGTCTTTTTTTCCAGCTGGAGCTCATCAGCAAACTTCTCCTGGCTGACTTTATGTTCCTGTTTGAGCTTCTTGTGCTCTTTCTGGAGCAGTGTCATGATGCGGAGCTCATTCTGCTGCCCTTCCAAGAGATCCCTCTCCTTTTGATGGAGGGTGTCTATTTCAGCCCTCAAGTTGGAGATCACTTCTTGGTCCTCCATCGCCCTGTGTGCATTAGACTGGACCTCCTTGACAAGCTCACTTTGCAGGATGTCCGCTTGATGTCGGACAGTTACGACTTCTCTCTCGTAACTTTGGCTGAGCATTTTGTTAGAATTTTGGAGGGTCTCCATTTCTTCTTCAAGAAGCATGTTCGTCTTTTTTTCCAGCTGGAGCTCATCAGCAAACTTCTCCTGGCTGACTTTATGTTCCTGTTTGAGCTTCTTGTGCTCTTTCTGGAGCAGTGTCATGATGCGGAGCTCATTCTGCTGCCCTTCCAAGAGATCCCTCTCCTTTTGATGGAGGGTGTCTATTTCAGCCCTCAAGTTGGAGATCACTTCTTGGTCCTCCATCGCCCTGTGTGCATTAGACTGGACCTCCTTGACAAGTTCACTTTGCAGGATGTCCGCTTGATGTCGGACAGTTACGACCTCTCTCTCGTAACTTTGGCTGAGCATTTTGTTAGAATTTTGGAGGGTCTCCATTTCTTCTTCAAGAAGCTTGTTCTTCTTTTTTTCCAGCTGGAGCTCAAACTTCTCCTGGCTGACTTTATGTTCCTGTTTGAGCTCCTTGTTCTCTTTCTGAAGCAGTGTCATGAGGCTGGGCTCATTCTGCTGCCCTTCCAAGAGATCCCTCTCCTTTTGAAGGATGGCGTATATTTGAGCACTCAATTTGGAGATCAATTCTTGGTCCTCCAACACCTGGTCTTCCAGAGACTGTATTTCCTCCACACGGTCAGCGTGAAGAATGTCCCCTCCACTCTCCTTCACCTCTACCTTGCTGATTAATTGATCCACTTTCAGCTGCACATACGCTTCTTGAAGAAGTTTCTTTGGCATTTTCTTGACAGCTTTCATCTCCTCAGCTTTTAGCTGTGTGATTTCAGGAGTGTCTTCATTAGTGGAAACTTGCTGCTCCTCTACATCCATTTCTTCCTTGGATCCTTGTCTTGCCAATGCTTCCTCCAAGTCATCACAAACCTTGATTCTCTTATTACTTTTTTTGCAGCTTTCCCTCTCCTTATTCAAGCCTTTAACATCTTGAATAGGTGTATCGACGAAGTCCGCCTGCCGTTTGCATTGTCCTTTGACCACTTTTTTAGAGGTCTGGACCTTTTGTTCTGATTTCTTCTTTTGGGGCATTTTGACTGATTGGTTGGATCAGGGTCAAAGTAAAGCTGATGTTAATAGTTGCTGTTGGTTCTGATAAACTGTTGTTGACTGTGTAAGTGGTCTGTCTCTGCTATGAGTTTAAGATGTCTCTTTGTCGCCGTCACTAATCCTAATGACTAACCAGCTGATAACCAGAAAGACTACTCGAATCATTGCTTTGATGTTTCGGTGATGCGTTAAGGTTCCATTCGGCTTTGATATTGACTTCTAAAGTTCTGTACATTTCACCCCCAAAAACGATTTAAATGTAAACAATGACATCATACATGAGAATTTAAAGTGGCAGTAAGCAACGTGAACGTTCCAATGGAAAACAGCCAACCGTTGCCATAGCAACCTGTCTGAAACCCAAACATAGGGCTCAACAGTGTGGTTCCAGAAATAAAAATCCCATTCATTTCCGAATTAAGCACAGCTATAGTACAACATTTTGAGAATTCCTCTCCTTCGCTCTGAGTAACATCATGTAACCCCTTTCTGCAATGATTAAGATTAGACTGGGCCACTATTTTAAAGTTAGAAATAGGATCCTGGGTGCTTAGCTTTGGATGTTGAACTAAATCTCCCTTTACCAGTAAAGTTATCAATACAGACTGACATATGAAGAGTGCATTTATCAGTCCCTCCAGGATGTCGCGATGTTGCGATCGCACCAATTCACACAACTTCAACCAATCCCCGTGAATTCTGGGCGACCTTGCAATTTTTTCCAATCACCGCAACCTTTCTGCAAATTTGACCAACCCTCCCCGCAAGTTTTACCAATCATAGCAGTCCCCCGCGAAAACGGCGAGCCATACGTCACCAAAGTTTAGTGACCATTGACAGAACTCACTTCCTTGTTTATATGCAGATGCAGACATGTCATGACAAGTGGTATAAAAGCTTAGGTCCTGTGTCCACCTAGCGTTTTTTCCGGGCAGAAAAGGCGCTGAGGAGAAAAGCGCTGCAGGTCCATCCTGTCTTTATGACAACAGTTTGTTGACAAAGGCCGCTGTGTGGCACACACGGCTCCGTTACTTTTTACTGCACGTTTTATATTTGAGATCGTTTTTTAATCCAGCAGACACGGAGCAAAGACGATGTGGGTACAAGACACGATCCGTAGGAAGCTAAAATACGGGGAATATCATACATTTTGAAAAGAGCACCCGTGAAGTCAACAGCACCTAACTTGAGCGCTCGGAGTGGCCGCACAACAACGCCAGAGCGCTTGTAAAAAGATGCTGGGCGCTGCGCTTTTCATCCAGACGGCTGCTTTCTGCTGCAAACGCTCTCTACCCATTAAAAACAACTGAAAAAAGGCGCTGGCCTTGAGAAAAAAAGGTGGACACGGGGGCCAAAATATTAATTTGGATGTGTAATGAAATCAGATGAAGAGTGCAAGTGTGAGAGAGAGACGTCACTGAGTGAGGCGGAGGAATAACTTCACAAAGTAAATGGCTCTAGTCAAGAGCCATTAAATAGTTCTCTATTTTTTTACATGAAAACAATCGCAACTAGTTTTGCAATTTTTGCTTCCTGCCGCAATTTAATTGCAAAAAACGTCTAAAAACATCGCAACATGCATTGCAATTTTTTTTGAAAAGCTGCCGCGAAATCAGGCATTTTAGGCCGCAACAATCCCCCAAAAAGTCTGCGAAATCCTGGAGGGACTGATAAAACTATAGAAAATAGACGTGAGGGGGCAGAAATTAGCCATATAAAGTCTCACTTCACTGTAATTCATCCATCTGACATGTTTCCAACTTTTGGAAGTCTTACAACTGAGGGATTATTTTTAGATAGTGTTTTTATTGATTAAAATCACTCCATATCAGCAGATGCTGCTCAGGCTGCAACACAATATGAAATTAATGATTTCTTTGGACCTGTTTTCCCCCTTTATGGCAGCAGGCTTCGATAGAGAGAGCACTTAAAGTCTAACTGGGAATTACCTTTAAACCGGGGAGAGCTCTCTGTAAAGCAGCTAAATTGACCCAAGCGCTCCATTATGTTCCATGTAATAATTTGCTGAAAATACCAGAACAATTTCAGTGCACTCAGCATTAGTATCGTGGTATATAGGACGTGATAATGGGCGACATTTACACAAGCAATTTCAAAGTGTTATTTTTGTATACAAAGGAAAAAGTTTATCTGCGTCCTGTAGACCTCTTCATCACCAGAACAAACAGAATGAATTAAATGTGTGATGAAATATTGTAGGCCTTTTGGTGTCTTTACTTTCCTGATAAAGAATAATATAATATGTACATACATCACACTTATCAGATCACATTCAAACACACACACTGCACAGTGCACACAGGCCAAATTTATGAAAATAAGGACATATATAGCACTAGTTTAAGCAACCACAGATTCAGCAGACCTGATGTTCTGGGGAAGGCTGTTCAAGAGTTCAGGAGCTGCCACTTCAAAAGCATGATCACCTCTCGATTCGAAACGTGAGCGAGGATCTGAAAAAAAAGCCCTGATCAGATGATCAGTAAGTCATTTATGTTTGCCAGAGCTAGGCCCTTGTAACTAATAAGTACAATTTTAACTTGACTGGAAGCCAATGAAGAGAGGCGATGATCAGAGCATCATGAGACTGAGGACTAATATTTGTTATTACCTGTTTTGTTTTTGACCATTTGAAAACGTGCTATGGAGGTTTAACGTGTTTAATGTAGACGTACTATGAAGGTTTAACGTGTTTAATGTAGACGTACTATGGAGGTTTAACATGTTTAATGTAGACGTACTATGGAGGTTTAACATGTTTAATGTAGACGTGCTATGAAGGTTTAACGTGTTTAATGTAGACGTACTATGGAGGTTTAACATGTTTAATGTAGACGTACTATGAAGGTTTAACGTGTTTAATGTAGACGTACTATGGAGGTTTAACATGTTTAATGTAGACGTACTATGAAGGTTTAACGTGTTTAATGTAGACGTACTATGAAGGTTTAACGTGTGTAATGTAGACGTACTATGAAGGTTTAACGTGTTTAATGTAGACGTACTATGAAGGTTTAACGTGTTTAATGTAGACGTACTATGGAGGTTTAACATGTTTAATGTAGACGTGCTATGGAGGTTTAACGTGTTTAATGTAGACGTACTATGAAGGTTTAACATGTTTAATGTAGACGTGCTATGGAGGTTTAACGTGTTTAATGTAGACGTACTATGGAGGTTTAACGTGTTTAATGTAGACGTACTATGGAGGTTTAACGTGTTTAATGTAGACGTACTATGGAGGTTTAACGTGTTTAATGTAGACGTACTATTAAGGTTTAACGTGTTTAATGTAGACGTACTATGGAGGTTTAACGTGTTTAATGTAGACGTACTATGAAGGTTTAACGTGTTTAATGTAGACGTACTATGGAGGTTTAACATGTTTAATGTAGACGTACTATGAAGGTTTAACCTGTTTAATGTAGACGTACTATGGAGGTTTAACATGTTTAATGTAGACGTACTATGGAGGTTTAACGTGTTTAATGTAGACGTACTATGAAGGTTTAACATGTTTAATGTAGACGTACTATGGAGGTTTAACATGTTTAATGTAGACGTGCTATGAAGGTTTAACGTGTTTAATGTAGACGTACTATGGAGGTTTAACGTGTTTAATGTAGACGTACTATGGAGGTTTAACATGTTTAATGTAGACGTGCTATGGAGGTTTAACGTGTTTAATGTAGACGTACTATGAAGGTTTAACGTGTTTAATGTAGACGTACTATGGAGGTTTAACGTGTTTAATGTAGACGTACTATGGAGGTTTAACATGTTTAATGTAGACGTGCTGTGGAGGTTTAACGTGTTTAATGTAGACGTACTATGAAGGTTTAACGTGTTTAATGTAGACGTACTATGGAGGTTTAACGTGTTTAATGTAGACGTACTATGGAGGTTTAACGTGTTTAATGTAGACGTACTATGGAGGTTTAACGTGTTTAATGTAGACGTACTATGAAGGTTTAACGTGTTTAATGTAGACGTACTATGGAGGTTTAACGTGTTTAATGTAGACGTGCTATGGAGGTTTAACGTGTTTAATGTAGACGTACTATGGAGGTTTAACGTGTTTAATGTAGACGTACTATTAAGGTTTAACGTGTTTAATGTAGACGTACTATGGAGGTTTAACGTGTTTAATGTAGACGCACTATGAAGGTTTAACGTGTTTAATGTAGACGTACTATGGAGGTTTAACGTGTTTAATGTAGACGTACTATGGAGGTTTAACATGTTTAATGTAGACGTACTATGGAGGTTTAACGTGTTTAATGTAGACGTACTATGGAGGTTTAACCTGTTTAATGTAGACGTACTATGGAGGTTTAACATGTTTAATGTAGACGTACTATGGAGGTTTAACCTGTTTAATGTAGACGTACTATGGAGGTTTAACATGTTTAATGTAGACGTACTATGGAGGTTTAACATGTTTAATGTAGACGTACTATGAAGGTTTAACATGTTTAATGTAGACGTACTATGGAGGTTTAACGTGTTTAATGTAGACGTGCTATGGAGGTTTAACATGTTTAATGTAGACGTGCTATGGAGGTTTAACGTGTTTAATGTAGACGTACTATGAAGGTTTAACCTGTTTAATGTAGACGTACTATGGAGGTTTAACATGTTTAATGTAGACGTACTATGGAGGTTTAACATGTTTAATGTAGACGTACTATGAAGGTTTAACATGTTTAATGTAGACGTACTATGGAGGTTTAACGTGTTTAATGTAGACGTGCTATGGAGGTTTAACGTGTTTAATGTAGACGTACTATGAAGGTTTAACCTGTTTAATGTAGACGTACTATGGAGGTTTAACATGTTTAATGTAGACGTACTATGAAGGTTTAACGTGTTTAATGTAGACGTACTATGAAGGTTTAACATGTTTAATGTAGACGTACTATGGAGGTTTAACGTGTTTAATGTAGACGTACTATGGAGGTTTAACGTGTTTAATGTAGACGTGCTATGGAGGTTTAACATGTTTAATGTAGACGTGCTATGGAGGTTTAACGTGTTTAATGTAGACGTACTATGGAGGTTTAACGTGTTTAATGTAGACGTACTATGGAGGTTTAACGTGTTTAATGTAGACGTACTATGGAGGTTTAACGTGTTTAATGTAGACGTACTATGGAGGTTTAACATGTTTAATGTAGACGTGCTATGGAGGTTTAACGTGTTTAATGTAGACGTACTATGAAGGTTTAACGTGTTTAATGTAGACGTACTATGGAGGTTTAACGTGTTTAATGTAGACGTACTATGGAGGTTTAACATGTTTAATGTAGACGTACTATGAAGGTTTAACCTGTTTAATGTAGACGTACTATGGAGGTTTAACATGTTTAATGTAGACGTACTATGAAGGTTTAACGTGTTTAATGTAGACGTACTATGAAGGTTTAACGTGTGTAATGTAGACGTACTATGGAGGTTTAACGTGTTTAATGTAGACGTACTATGGAGGTTTAACGTGTTTAATGTAGACGTACTATGGAGGTTTAACGTGTTTAATGTAGACGTACTATGAAGGTTTAACATGTTTAATGTAGACGTGCTATGGAGGTTTAACATGTTTAATGTAGACGTACTATGAAGGTTTAACGTGTTTAATGTAGACGTACTATGAAGGTTTAACGTGTGTAATGTAGACGTGCTATGGAGGTTTAACATGTTTAATGTAGACATACTATGAAGGTTTAACATGTTTAATGTAGACGTACTATGAAGGTTTAACGTGTTTAATGTAGACGTACTATGAAGGTTTAACATGTTTAATGTAGACGTACTATGAAGGTTTAACGTGTTTAATGTAGACGTACTATGAAGGTTTAACGTGTGTAATGTAGACGTACTATGAAGGTTTAACGTGTTTAATGTAGACGTACTATGAAGGTTTAACGTGTGTAATGTAGACGTGCTATGGAGGTTTAACATGTTTAATGTAGACATACTATGAAGGTTTAACGTGTTTAATGTAGACGTACTATGAAGGTTTAACCTGTTTAATGTAGACGTACTATGGAGGTTTAACATGTTTAATGTAGACGTACTATGAAGGTTTAACGTGTTTAATGTAGACGTACTATGAAGGTTTAACGTGTTTAATGTAGACATACTATGAAGGTTTAACATGTTTAATGTGGACGTGCTATGGAGGTTTAACATGTTTAATGTAGACATACTATGAAGGTTTAACATGTTTAATGTGGACGTGCTATGGAGGTTTAACATGTTTAATGTAGACGTACTATGAAGGTTTAACATGTTTAATGTAGACGTACTATGAAGGTTTAACATGTTTAATGTAGACGTACTATGAAGGTTTAACGTGTTTAATGTAGACGTACTATGAAGGTTTAACGTGTGTAATGTAGACGTGCTATGGAGGTTTAACATGTTTAATGTAGACGTACTATGGAGGTTTAACATGTTTAATGTAGACGTACTATGGAGGTTTAACCTGTTTAATGTAGACCTACTATGGAGGTTTAACGTGTTTAATGTAGACGTACTATGAAGGTTTAACGTGTGTAATGTAGACGTACTATGGAGGTTTAACCTGTTTAATGCAGACGTACTATGGAGGTTTAACGTGTTTAATGTAGACGTACTATGAAGGTTTAACGTGTGTAATGTAGACGTACTATGGAGGTTTAACGTGTTTAATGTAGACGTACTATGAAGGTTTAACCTGTTTAATGTAGACGTACTATGGAGGTTTAACGTGTTTAATGTAGACGTACTATGAAGGTTTAACGTGTGTAATGTAGACGTACTATGGAGGTTTAACGTGTGTAATGTAGACGTACTATGAAGGTTTAACCTGTTTAATGTAGACGTACTATGGAGGTTTAACGTGTTTAATGTAGACGTACTATGAAGGTTTAACGTGTGTAATGTAGACGTACTATGGAGGTTTAACGTGTTTAATGTAGACGTGCTATGGAGGTTTAACATGTTTAATGTAGACGTACTATGGAGGTTTAACATGTTTAATGTAGACGTGCTATGGAGGTTTAACATGTTTAATGTAGACGTACTATGGAGGTTTAACATGTTTAATGTAGACGTGCTATGGAGGTTTAACATGTTTAATGTAGACGTGCTATGGAGGTTTAACATGTTTAATGTAGACGTACTATGGAGGTTTAACATGTTTAATGTAGACGTACTATGAAGGTTTAACATGTTTAATGTAGACGTACTATGAAGGTTTAACGTGTTTAATGTAGACGTACTATGAAGGTTTAACGTGTTTAATGTAGACGTACTATGGAGGTTTAACGTGTTTAATGTAGACGTACTATGGAGGTTTAACGTGTTTAATGTAGACGTACTATGAAGGTTTAATGTGTTTAATGTAGACGTACTATGGAGGTTTAACGTGTTTAATGTAGACGTACTATGGAGGTTTAACGTGTTTAATGTAGACGTACTATGAAGGTTTAACATGTTTAATGTAGACGTGCTATGGAGGTTTAACATGTTTAATGTAGACGTACTATGAAGGTTTAACATGTTTAATGTAGACGTACTATGAAGGTTTAACATGTTTAATGTAGACGTACTATGAAGGTTTAACGTGTGTAATGTAGACGTACTATGAAGGTTTAACATGTGTAATGTAGACGTACTATGAAGGTTTAACATGTTTAATGTAGACGTACTATGAAGGTTTAACGTGTGTAATGTAGACGTGCTATGGAGGTTTAACATGTTTAATGTAGACGTACTACGGAGGTTTAACATGTTTAATGTAGACGTACTATGGAGGTTTAACCTGTTTAATGTAGACGTACTATGGAGGTTTAACGTGTTTAATGTAGACGTACTATGAAGGTTTAACGTGTGTAATGTAGACGTACTATGGAGGTTTAACGTGTTTAATGTAGACGTACTATGAAGGTTTAACCTGTTTAATGTAGACGTACTATGGAGGTTTAACGTGTTTAATGTAGACGTACTATGAAGGTTTAACGTGTTTAATGTAGACGTACTATGAAGGTTTAACGTGTTTAATGTAGACGTACTATGGAGGTTTAACGTGTTTAATGTAGACGTACTATGGAGGTTTAACGTGTGTAATGTAGACGTACTATGGAGGTTTAACGTGTTTAATGTAGACGTACTATGAAGGTTTAACATGTTTAATGTAGACGTACTATGGAGGTTTAACGTGTTTAATGTAGACGTACTATGGAGGTTTAACGTGTTTAATGTAGACGTACTATGGAGGTTTAACATGTTTAATGTAGACGTGCTATGGAGGTTTAACATGTTTAATGTAGACGTACTATGGAGGTTTAACGTGTTTAATGTAGACGTACTATGGAGGTTTAACATGTTTAATGTAGACGTGCTATGGAGGTTTAACGTGTTTAATGTAGACGTACTATGAAGGTTTAACGTGTTTAATGTAGACGTACTATGGAGGTTTAACGTGTTTAATGTAGACGTACTATGGAGGTTTAACATGTTTAATGTAGACGTGCTATGGAGGTTTAACATGTTTAATGTAGACGTACTATGGAGGTTTAACGTGTTTAATGTAGACGTACTATGGAGGTTTAACATGTTTAATGTAGACGTGCTATGGAGGTTTAACGTGTTTAATGTAGACGTACTATGAAGGTTTAACGTGTTTAATGTAGACGTACTATGGAGGTTTAACGTGTGTAATGTAGACGTACTATGGAGGTTTAACGTGTTTAATGTAGACGTACTATGAAGGTTTAACATGTTTAATGTAGACGTACTATGGAGGTTTAACATGTTTAATGTAGACGTACTATGGAGGTTTAACGTGTTTAATGTAGACGTACTATGGAGGTTTAACGTGTTTAATGTAGATGTACTATGGAGGTTTAACGTGTTTAATGTAGACGTACTATGAAGGTTTAACATGTTTAATGTAGACGTACTATGAAGGTTTAACATGTTTAATGTAGACGTACTATGGAGGTTTAACATGTTTAATGTAGATGTACTATGGAGGTTTAACGTGTTTAATGTAGACGTACTATGGAGGTTTAACATGTTTAATGTAGACTTGCTATGGAGGTTTAACATGTTTAATGTAGACGTACTATGGAGGTTTAACGTGTTTAATGTAGACGTACTATGGAGGTTTAACATGTTTAATGTAGACGTGCTATGGAGGTTTAACGTGTTTAATGTAGACGTACTATGAAGGTTTAACGTGTTTAATGTAGACGTACTATGGAGGTTTAACGTGTGTAATGTAGACGTACTATGGAGGTTTAACGTGTTTAATGTAGACATACTATGAAGGTTTAACATGTTTAATGTAGACGTACTATGAAGGTTTAACATGTTTAATGTAGACGTACTATGAAGGTTTAACGTGTGTAATGTAGACGTACTATGGAGGTTTAACGTGTTTAATGTAGACGTACTATGAAGGTTTAACATGTTTAATGTAGACGTGCTATGGAGGTTTAACATGTTTAATGTAGACGTACTATGGAGGTTTAACGTGTTTAATGTAGACGTACTATGGAGGTTTAACATGTTTAATGTAGACGTACTATGGAGGTTTAACGTGTTTAATGTAGACGTACTATGGAGGTTTAACATGTTTAATGTAGACGTGCTATGGAGGTTTAACAAGTTTAATGTAGACGTGCTATGGAGGTTTAACATGTTTAATGTAGACGTGCTATGGAGGTTTAACATGTTTAATGTAGACGTGCTATGGAGGTTTAACATGTTTAATGTAGACGTACTATGAAGGTTTAACCTGTTTAATGTAGACGTGCTATGGAGGTTTAACCTGTTTAATGTAGACGTGCTATGAAGGTTTAACGTGTTTAATGTAGACGTACTATGAAGGTTTAACGTGTTTAATGTAGACGTACTATGAAGGTTTAACCTGTTTAATGTAGACGTGCTATGGAGGTTTAACGTGTTTAATGTAGACGTACTATGGAGGTTTAACGTGTTTAATGTAGACGTACTATGAAGGTTTAACGTGTTTAATGTAGACGTACTATGAAGGTTTAACGTGTTTAATGTAGACGTACTATGAAGGTTTAACGTGTTTAATGTAGACGTACTATGAAGGTTTAACCTGTTTAATGTAGACGTGCTATGGAGGTTTAACGTGTTTAATGTAGACGTACTATGAAGGTTTAACGTGTTTAATGTAGACGTACTATGAAGGTTTAACGTGTTTAATGTAGACGTACTATGAAGGTTTAACATGTTTAATGTAGACGTACTATGAAGGTTTAACCTGTTTAATGTAGACGTACTATGAAGGTTTAACATGTTTAATGTAGACGTACTATGAAGGTTTAACCTGTTTAATGTAGACGTGCTATGGAGGTTTAACGTGTTTAATGTAGACGTACTATGGAGGTTTAACGTGTTTAATGTAGACGTACTATGAAGGTTTAACATGTTTAATGTAGACGTACTATGAAGGTTTAACATGTTTAATGTAGACGTACTATGAAGGTTTAACGTGTTTAATGTAGACGTGCTATGGAGGTTTAACGTGTTTAATGTAGACGTACTATGAAGGTTTAACATGTTTAATGTAGACGTACTATGGAGGTTTAACGTGTTTAATGTAGACGTACTATGAAGGTTTAACCTGTTTAATGTAGACGTACTATGGAGGTTTAACGTGTGTAATGTAGACGTACTATGGAGGTTTAATGTGTTTAATGTAGACGTACTATGGAGGTTTAACGTGTTTAATGTAGACATACTATGAAGGTTTAACGTGTTTAATGTAGACGTACTATGGAGGTTTAACGTGTTAAAGACGTACTATGGAGGTTTGACGTGTTTAATGTAGACGTACTATGGAGGATTCATGTGTGCTCACACCCTCCACCTTGACATGGCTCACTGTTATGGCCTTACAACTTTGTTACAACCCTGTTTCCATTTAAATGGCGCTCTGTGAGGTGCTGATTTAAGTGCTTGCATTAATTTAATAGTGCTCAGGCCTCAGAAAACATCTGTACTGTACACTCCATCATTATGATTGAATTCATTTGAATTAATTTATTGCATATATTAACTTGACTTACTGTATTACTGAAGCGCTGCCTGACTTGCAGCCACATGAATCAGATCAAATACTGATTCATAATAAACCCTTTGTTTTTTTGTTTCTTCTTCATCCAGTGCAGCTCCGCAGCATGCTGCCTGATTTATGATGAATAATTATTTCATTTGATTATATGCACAGCTGTTTGAAATAGGGTCTTCCCCTATGGTTTGCATTTCTGCATCTAGCTGATGAAGACCCACAGCAGCAACAACCTCTGCTGACAAATCATGTGATGGTTGCTAGATGGTTGATTACATTAACATATTCAGTACAGTGGCCAAGTTTTCCTCATTCTTCTACTGTAGCAACTATCCCAAACTCTCCGTCTGCAATTTTTTCAGAGATGCTAAGTTTATTCTCCTGCACATTATACCGGTCTTTTCTGCTGGAGTTGGAGTGTTGTTTTTTTAATGGTAGAAGGGGGACATACCAGTTAAGCTTCACCACCTGACATGTTCGTCACCCGCCAACACATACATTTTACACCAGATTGGGCTGATCAGTAGCGGTAAAATCTCTTACCAGTAGTAGGAAATGAAATACCTTAGTGAAGGTGCAGTTTCAGCTTTTTTTATTTATGTGTTTGGAAACAGTTTGTCTGTCTCCGTTCAAATGTAACAACAGAAGCACCATTACCCTTGAAGTTACTAATGACCACTTTGTCTTGTTTGACCAGTTTGACCTTTACAGGTACACACAGACTTATTTGTTCTCTCTCTGTGTTTCTCCTTGCTTTTCAGTCTTCATGCTAAAGCTGAGATGAACCAAAAGCTGGCCCAAGTTTCAGAACAACTGGAAGATATGGTTACATCAAAAATCACCTCATCTAACTCTTAAGAAAGGGAATGAGTGTGTATTTCCTTAAATGCCTGACTTCTGCGTTAGAGTGGTACTCCTGCCTCTAAGTGCATAAAAAACAGGTCAAATTGATCATCGAGCTGTGCAGCACTGTATGGCTTTTTGTTGCAAGCACTTTCCTCCTTTTTTGAAACAGTTTACATTAAAATGTTATAAAATGTAAACGTCAAAGCCAAATATAAAGGTAACTCGATGACTTTAGGATTACTTTCTCAAAGTATGGGAATAAACTCTTCTAAAGCCACCTAGGACATTCAGAAACTGTTAAGAGCTCTGTTATTCGGCTTTATGCAGCATTCAAGGCTTGAATAAATAGTTAGAAAAAATAACTGCAGACTGGAAAAAAAGCGAGCACTCCAGAAAAAGGGATCAACATTAAGAACAGACTGCAAAAAAAAAAAATTGGTACAAAACTTTGAGTTGATGTCTTATATGCAGAAACCTTGTGTAGAAAGTGAACTTTGACTCAAGGACCAAATACTACATGCTATCTATCAATGATTTTCTCCCATGTTATTTGTATGTATGAGGTTATAATCCCTAACTGCTGTCCATGCACAGTCACCCAGATTATTTTAGTGAAGTTATTCAACATGTTGCATTGACCACATCAGGTAAAGACATAATTATATTGGCCAGGTCACCCTTGTGAAAGAGATCTTGATCTCAATGGGTTAATGTACTGGTTAGATAAAGGTTAAATAATAAATATATATATATATATTTAAATGTAAGAAATCTAATTATACAGTCGTGTAAAACGTAACGCATGTACTGGGGAAAAGGGGGCAAGAAGTTGGAATACAATCTTAGCAAAACAAATCCTGCTGTTTTCACATTATTATTTTTGATTTGAAGCTCATGAACACCACAGATGGAAATAGTTATCTCAACTCGTGTAATGAAACCTTTAAGGAATCCCATGAATACTGGGTTATAGATTATAAGGATTAATGAATGAACGTCTGGGAGAAGAGACATTACAGCGGCTGTCTTCACTGATCAACGTTTTTCTTCATGATTTCTTTTCACACTTGAACAGAGTTACTAGCCAAAGTGGCCTTACATAATAAGTCGTCTACAGCAGAAACATCAGTCATTATCATCACAAATGTCTCCTTTATAGCACAACCGTTTGTGGATGATTTGTTCCCATAACTCGGCAGCAGCGTGTTTAAAGAGAGCTGTCACACAGAAGCCTTCTTTCTGTAATGGCCTCCAGACAGAAACCAAACGGAGGAAAAAGTTACGGCTTTTGTGACACTTCTTGTTTGTATTAGATTATCTGAATTTAAGATACCATGTTTTCTTTACTCGGTAGAGTGTTAGCCACTTATAGCAGGAATTCATTTATATATATTACTCCAGGGCACACATTTACCTCAGAGGTTAAATTGTGCGCCTGATGAACAGAGGACATAGTCCTTGAATCGGATGGCCTAGGATTGACTCCGACAATTTGACTTTTGCTGAATGTCATTCCGCTCTGCTCCCGGTTTCCAGTTCATCCACTTTCCTATCCTCTGAATAAAAAGCCCCCCAAAAATAGACTTCTGGGGGCGCTGGATGGTCTAGCAGTTGTGAAGCACGCCTAATGTACAGAGGCTGCAGTCCTCGTCGTAAAGGCCGTGGGTTCGAAACTAGTCTCGACCCTTGGCTGCATGTCATCCCCCACTCTCTCCTACCAGCATTTCCTTTCTCTCTTCAGCTGTCCTATCCAATAAAGGCAAACTTGCCCACAAAGATAACTTAAAAAAAACTTCTAACAGATTTTAATATGCCTAGTTGAAATCCCTCCGTAAATGTAGCTTCTTTTTTAGCAGGTGGAAACATTATTCTGTCTAGAGATCAATGAAGTTAAAGCTATTGTAGTTCACTTTCTCCACTAGATGGTGCTATTGTACATCTCACATTAAATCTGGCTCACACTTTCTGCTTCTCTATCAGCCTTTACAAGTTGCGAATGAGTTCATCCGAACTGAAATATTGCTCCATGTGAGACATCTTCTCTGGCAGATATCGATCACATACTCAAACAAGAATGAAAGTGAAGAATACAGGTTTGTCACCTCTTGTTTTTTTGGCAGCATCTTGTTTTATCTCACATTTTAGTGCAGACGAGTATAGATATGTCTAGCCTGTTATCTTATGCATACCAGCGAGGAGATGACCTTTCTGTTTAATGTCAGGGTGGTTCACAGAGTCAATGTCTGTGTAAGATTAGTTGGAGGGGACATTTGCTCATCGACACGCTTTAACAAGGTAGCACATATTCCTTGTTTGTTATACTGCAATGAATAAGGCCAACTGGTTTTTATGATCTAACCTACAGTGCATCTGCTGTCCTTTAATCCCCTTTCTCCTTCTGCGCTGTTGCTCCAAGTCTCTTTACCCTGTCCTCCACACAAACACGACCACACACTGCACCTCCCGCCTCGTCTCCCACAACTCTTGAAACACATTACTGCCTGAAATGGGGCCAAAGCATCCTCCAATCTCCAGCGGGTGAAGTGTGTTCAGGAGTGTAAGTGTACCAGTGTGTGTCTTCAGGAGGGGGTGCACGCTGTGTAAGTGGGTCACCTTACTGCAGCATCCAGCACCCATTCACCATGTCAGTACACACACTTAGACACACACGTTTAACCCAAAATCCATCCACTGTCCCCGTTTTGTCTCTCAGCCCCCCCCCCTTTCTTTTTGTGGTTAAAAATGTAAAACCCTCTCCTTCACTCACTCATAAAACAACGTTTTCTTAAATTCCCAGAAGCTCAACAAAGTGCCAGACTTTACTCTCATCTCAGGGGGGAGAGAAAGAAGAGTGAAAAATAAAAGCAGTTTTCCTTAGAGCGTCTCACTCCTCATTCTCCCTCTTTCATTTCTCCCTCCTCTCTGCCTCCCTCACTCTTGACCTCCAGGAGGACTCCCGTGGTGCTCTTTTGGCATGTTTGAATTTTTAAAGAGTGCATGAGATCTGAGGAGTCAGGTACCTGTTTATGCTTTCCTGCATCCCCAACACTTACTGCTGTTATGTTTGTTTGTGTGTGTGAGTAAATATGTCTCCTGGCTGATCAGTCATGTTATTTTGCCTGTGTGTGTAAGCTCTTCTTTGACCTTTCAGATAAGATGTGAGTAGAGGTGTGTTACAAAAAGGCAAAAGCACTCTGATCTTGAACCTGACACCTCCTCGCAGCACACACATGCGTTACTTTAAAGGCTGTCGAGTTGGGGAGTTGTATCTCCGTCGTTCTCTTTTGATTTTTCTTGGTTTCTTGTTTTTCTTTGGCTCTGATTGCAGGGAAGAGGAATGCCCTCCCACATGGCGCAGAGAACATCTGTTTGTGTGAAATGAAGGCCTGAGAGATAAAGAGGAGGAGGAGGAAGGGGATTTATATTAATACAAAAAGAAAGAAGGAGAGCGCATGTGGAGGAGTGAGAGAGAAGAAGGAGAGAAAGTGACATCAGCCAAAATGTGCCACTAATGTCTATAGATCAACAGAGGTAAAAGGCTATTCTGCAGCAGGTAGTGACTTACAGGTGTACACACGCACACACACAAACACACATTGTGGTAACAGAAGCCTGCATCAATAATGTAGCTGAGAGAAACAGGATGCAGCTTCTGCCTTACGTAAGAGTTTAGAGAGGGCCGCCTGGCTCAGAACAGCCTCTTTCATTCTCTGCTCTGCCCTCCGGCTCGATGCACACAAAGATTTCTTAAGCTAATTAACCAGAACATTTGCCATCCAAACAACTTTGCAAGATAAGTGTACTGAAACAAAGGCATGGGAGCGGAGCTTTGGGTGATTTGTTTTACTCTGTGGGGCAAATTTGTCCTGCAGTGTTTTTCCACTAGTCCCTAATTTACTGGATGGTACATTATTGAAGTTTCGTAACCGGCTTGTTTGTAGCAACCGTGATTCATTTGGAGACAAAGTACAAATCCTTCAACATTCATGACCTTACAACGGAACTGATACGGCTGAACCTGCCAGAGTCAGAGCACAGTGCAGGGGGTTGCAGGGACTCATATTTACCTTTGAGAGAGACTTGATCAGATAATTAAACTCTAAAACACACTTCGACTTAAAGGTGCACTGACCAATGTTTTAGACATGCTAGGAGTCTGGCTCTATGATAGTGAAGTTGTTGTATGGATTCGTATGATATTATAGCTACAGACATTCAGGGTCTTTAGAGGATCTATTCTTCTGACTTTAATGATCCTCTGAGGTTGACATGTTTGGTCTAGATTGAAGTCTTTTGAAAGCTACAAACTGTAATAATTGAACTGAATTGACATCCTGGGCTTCTTCATCTAACTCCAAACAATCAGGTCCAACATGTTGCTTATGAACAAAAACCTGCAGCAGTAATGAAAGTCACATCACCTTCAGCTGTACTTTGGTTAAATGCTAAATATCTGATTTAAACAAGTCAACATGCTAAATTAAAATGTGTTCATCAGTGACATCTTTTAAAAAACTTCTTAAAACTCACTTTTATAGACTTTCATGAATCTCTCCCTTTCCTTATTCATTTATTTGCTCTTATCCTTTTCATCCATTCTTTACCATCTTAACCAGTTTGACCAGTTTGACTCTTCTGACCTTTGCTGCTTTTAAATATTTAACAGCTTTCTTTTATTTCACCCCTTTTTGTCTTTATTTCTGTTTTTATTTCCTGTGATGTGATGTCGTCTTTACTTTTATATTACTGCCATTAGCTTTTTTTAAATTTGATTTGTCTTTACTTATATTGCTTTATAGTCTTAACTTTGAGACCGGCCTGTTGTTTGTCTTGTTTTCTTATTACTTGTGTTTGTATTTATGTATATATATAATTATATTTCAGCTGTAGAAGTTCCTGCCATTGCTTAGTCTGTCAAAGCACTTTGTAAACGTCTGTTTTTAAAGGTGCTATATAAATAAATCTATTATTATTATTCTTATATTATTACTTATACTTGCTAAACAGCAGCCACACTGTGTGCATGTTAGCATGCTGACATCAGCATATCAAAGCACTATGTTATAATGTCCTAGCATTCAGCTTATTGTTTCAGTTCACCTTCATCATGCAGCCTAACACTTCTTCTGTCATCACTGTTACTTCCTGCTGTAGCTTTTTACAATGAAAATGCTGTAAATTCCAGACATGCACATTGAAAAAGATGCAGACGAGAGAGAGATAGATAATTCCCAGTTTCCCAAAAACAAAAGATAAAAGATTCCAAATGAAACCGAACACGTTGCTAACGGATTATCCTCAACCAACTTTATAAGGTAAATGTAACATTTAAAAGCTTTGTTTACCACTTGTTGCAGCAGTCCCTAGTTCAGCATAAAATAAGTCATCTAGGGTGTGATCTAGTTTTTCCATTTCTTAGCACTACAGATGCAAGAAGGAAAGTAAAACGAAGGAAGTGAGGAAAATGTTCCCCATGAGTCAACAAAGTTTATTGTTTGGCTGCTCGGCAGGGAGTTGTGATACTTGATTAGCTCCAAAAATTGCTCTCCTGTTCGCCTCAGTCATTTTCTTCTCTGTCGCCTTTTCTTCCTCCTCCTGTTTTCTGTTTACTGTCTGTTTTCTGTTTACTGTCCGTCTTCTATAATCTAGCTTCAACAGCGTGGGCCGTCTATCTGCTGCTAAGTATGGTAAAGTGTAAACCTACGTGTGTGTGCGTGTGTGCTTGCATATAAATAATGATGGCAAAGTGTGAGACTTTATGCTTTGTGCTAACATCCTCCTCGAAGTATAAACTTGTCAAAACTGACTCTGAAAATGTTAATTTATACAGATATGTGCAAATCACATTTTTCATTTCTAAGTGTGTGTATTTGTGTGTGTGTAAAAGCTCATCATGCTTGTGCTATCCTTTTTCTGCCACATTGCCATGGCGACAGTGCCCTCCCGGGGTAATGGGGGACGAGTGCGCAAGAGCTATTTATTCTCTCTTACTCCCTCCATCCATCCATCCTTTCATCCATCCATCACCCTCTCTTTTCCTCTCTCTATCTCTCGCTCTCACCCCCCCCCCCCTCTCTCTCTTCATCTCTGCCCTCCTCTTCCTCTTGCAACCTCTCTGTCTCTCTCCATCTCCCTCCCTCCTTCCTCTGCTCTTTCTTCCCCTCTGTGATTGGCTTAACACTCTCCTCCTCAAAATGAGATACTACCTAATGAGACAGAGGGTGAGGAGGAGCGGGAGGGAGGGAGACAAAGAGCAAGTGTCTTAAAAAAAGGAAGTAGAAATATGTGGGGGAGGCGATCTATGCAGACTTGTGTTCCTCCGTTGCTTGTAAAAAGAAAACCTCTGTGATGTCATTTTGGAGGGAGACGGAACAGGATGACTTTATACTGAACACATTCCTATATTAAGCTGTCTGTTGTGCATGAGAATGTGTGTGTGTGTGTGTGTGTGTACTGTTGTGTACCTGCTTGTAGGTTCTTGAGGTGTGAGTATGTGAGTTTTCATTGGACTGAAAGGGCACAGTTGGGGTCATGAAATGAAGATTTGAGGATCTCTGACAGAGCAGCGTTTATACTGGTGACCAAAGCAGAGGTTATCAACCTTTGGACTTGTGTCTGACACCTTAATATAAAGCGATGTCTTGTTTTTTGTTTGGATTTATTTTGGGGCTTCTTGTGTCTTAATTGTAGGGATAGGGCAGTTGATAGTCAGAAATCAGGGAGAAAGAGAGAGAGTGGGGAATGACATGCAGGAAAGGAGCAACAGGTCAGATTTGAACCTAGGCCACTCGATTGAAGGACCATAGCCTCCACACATGGAGCGCACGCACTAACCACTATTGCACCAGCGCTCAAAATGATGTCTTGTTGAGTTTTTTTTGTCATAGATTAATATGGTATGATTAAAGAATATTTTATTGGTTTTAACCTTTTTTCTTCATTTGCTGGAGGGCTGAAGCTATCCAGGATTTGAAAAGTAAATAGCAATCATTTTGAGAGAGTTTGAAAACAAATATATATTTTTTTTTAATCAGAATTCTCTGACTTTGAGAAATACAATTATTTCTATTGGTGCAGAGATGTTGATGGAGAATTTCACTGCCTCGGAATAGGGAGAAAGGTGCCTGTTTCTACACTTCCAAACTTAAGAGCTTATGCTCTCCTGGGAGAACAGTTACAGCAGTCTCTGGTAGGAAGCCCTGAAGGTAGACACCGCCTGTTATCGCTCTTGGCTCAGTATTCTCTGTACGGACATCACAGCAGAGAGGAAGAGAGTGAAGAAGACACTGGCGGAAAGGAGAAAAAGAGAGAGTAAATATCAAACTGGATTTTACTTATTGGCGAGAAAGTCAAGTGCACTCTGAAACTACAGAGGTAATCCGACAAGTCCAATGATATATTTCTTCCTGTCATCACACTTTTTTGAATTATACTCTAAAATGTTACCTTGGTCTTCAATGCAGGCTGGTCTGCTTTTACTCTGGCTGAGATACTTAAAGGACAGCAGCAAAAGACGCTTTAGTGTGCCCTAGGTTATTATATTATTAATAGTCATGTTGTGCTGTGATGGCTAGGCTAGGGAAAGGACTCCTAGTACTGTGCAATGAGTGTGCAGGTTGTTCATGGGGGGCTAGCCATCAGTGAAGAAAGGGTTTGGGTGGTACTTAACGGTGGAAAATAACCCTTCAACCCATTTTACATCATCCTGCCCTACTTGATTGTGAACGGATCCAATGTAAATCCAATCCCTATGTTTACATAATATTCTTAACCAAACCATTATCTCTTCCTTAATATTTCCAAGAAGTTTTGGTTGTTACTCTCCTTTATTCCTTAAGAGCTTGTTGGCAATGAGTAATTGTCAAATTTGGCACTGTAGTGCTGACGATTTCTCACCATATAAGGCCTGGATCCCGGGGAACCTAACTCTGAAGATTCGGATGTGGTCTCCTGTTCTGAGTGTAAAAGCTTCCTGGCAAAAAGCACTTCTCAAATACAGCATGCTAATATTAGAAATCTTGTGATGTCATTGTCTCGGATGTTGGCTTTGCTTTTATAGTAGACTGGTCAATCTGTTCTCTGTCAGCTGTGGATGTTTACATGTACACCGGCTTCCTTAGCGTAATAGGTAGTCTTATTGTGTATTACCTTGGCCTTAAAATTCACACATACACAAAGTTTTGCATCACAGGTACAGTCAGTGAAGAAAGACAGATTACTGCTCAATGGAGAGACAGTGGGATGGAAAGGTAAAACAGACAAAAAAAGAGAAAAAAGGAAAGAGAAGTGGGAGGAGAAGGGGGGGAGGGAAGGAGAGATAAATGGCCGAGGAGACAGGAAGATGAGTGAAGCGAGAGAGCAACACTGTGTGGCACACTGCAGACAGAAAGACTAACAGAGCGAGAGAGTGAATGAGCGAGAAAGGGAGACGACAGAGGGAGAGAGAGTGAGAGAGCAGAGGCACGTCACCCCTCACCCCCCCCCCCACACACACACACACACACACACAGTCTTCTCCCTTTTCCTCCCCCCTATCTTTCTCTACCTCCCCCTTGCCCTCCCTGCCATGTAGCAGACCTTCGCAGGATGGTAACAAGCCACTCAGACAACTGCAGCGCAAACACACGCGCACACACACGCACACACACACACACACACACACACAGCCAGTTTTCCTGAAGATCGTTTAAACCTGTGTGTGTGTGTGTGTGTGTGTGTGTGTGTGTGTGTGTGTGTGTGTGTGTGTGTGTGTGTGTGTGTGTGTGTGTGTGTGTGTGTGTGTGTGTGTGTGTGTGTGTGTGTGTGTGTGTGTGTGTGTGTGTGTGTGTGTGTGTGTGTGTGTGTGTGTGTGTGTGTGTGTGTGTGTGTGTGTGTGTGTGTGTGTGTGTGTGTGTGTGTGTGTGCGTGCGTGCGTGCGTGCGTGCGTGCGTGCGCGTGTGTGTCTTTACAGCAGCAGCAGTGAAAAACAGCCTCTACATATTTAACGGGGGAAAAAAAGGACCCACATCACATGGTTGTTATTCTCTCAAATCTGCCTCTCAGGTCACTTTGACAGTCCACTCTCTCTCCCTGCCTCGCTCTAGCACACACATTCACACACACACATACACACGCACACACACACACACACACACACACACACACACACACACTCTCTCTCTCTCTGGAGCACCCAGCCTCTCGTTCCCTCCCTTTCTCTTCCTCTCTTTCTCTCCCTCTCTCCTCCCACCTGAGCTGTAATTTGCAGGGCTGATGAGGGTGAGGGCAGAGCAGAGGCAGGAACAGAATTCTTCTCACTCTATAACACACAAACACACACACTTGCACACACTCTTAAACACATACACGTTGTGATTCACAGTGTACAGCTACAACTGAGAGAATCCGATCCTTTGTGTGTATGTGCTCTTTTTTTTAACCTCTTCTTCCCCTCTTTTTTTCTCTTTTCCTCCCTCATCGTCACACTCTCCTCCCTCCCTCCCTCTCTTTGCTCCCTGGTGGTGTGTGTGTTTCTGTGTTTCTGTGTGTGAACTGTGGGGATAACAGACGCTCATGTGAGCAGCCTCAGTGGCGGCAGCAGTGACTGGTGAGAAAGAGGAGAGAGGAAGAGAGAGCAGGGATAACAGGACCACCACCATCATTCTGATCGGATTCACACCAGACATGTGAGAAGATGTCTGTGGGCGGCTGCGCGTGTCCCGGTAAGTAGCTGCCGTGGTGATGGTTGCCGTTAACGACAGCCCTGCTTCTGCTGCTGCTGTTGATGCTGTTGTCAGCGGCTGACTTTTTCTGCTCGTTGTTACTGTTTTATTTTTGGTGAGTCGGTGCAGCAGCTGCCGTGGCGTGACTCGGGCAGAGAGAGGCAGGGAGAGAGGTGCCACTGGGCCCTGGGGCTCTGTTTGCAAAGGCTCATGGGAGGTCGCCCTCTATGACGGCCGAAAGGATGGAGGGGAAAAGATCATACTAGAATAGATGGATCAACATGTAGTTTCGACTTCTCTCTTCAGGCTGACAACAAAGCGCTTTTTAACATTTGGAGATGAAGCGAAAAAGGATCTTTGTTGGTGATGCAAACATCTGGCTATGAAGTTGTTGCCATGGCAAAACTAATGCTACTTCTTCCGTCACTTTGTTTGTTGCTTGTTGCTGCTGATTTCTGGCTGACAGGCTGGCTTGACAACAGAGTCCCCTTAGGTCAGCTTTGATGCATTACTCGCATATCTACAGTTACAATTGGTGAAAAAAACTGACCTTCATGCAAAGGGTAGCAAATAAGACAAGAAAAAAGAAGGATCAAAGTGTGACATTTAAAGGGCAAAGGTCCCGCGCTCAGATCAAAGGCTTGCATGAGAAATTCCTCACCTCTTCCCGCGCAAGACTTATTAATGAATGTTTGATGTTTCACAGCGCGCAGAGAAGGAGATCATTTAGGATGCCTCAAGCCAGATGAGGGTGACACAGTCTGAGACTTTTCATTGTGTTTTAATCAGGAAAAATGAAGTTTCACCACATTTATCTGACTAAAAATCTGATTTTGAATCCCTGTAAAAATGCAAATCCTTGTCCCACAGTTGTTAAGCAGCCTTGTTAGGTGGTTTCCATCCTCGTCGTTCACCCAGAAGTCCTCTTTGCTGGAGTTCATGTAAGGAGGTCAGAGAGTGCACACAAGAGGCAGAAGGTGCTGACCTTTTGCTCACATGTTGCAGTCACCAGCATCATTATTTGTTTGTTTCAGCTGATTTCTTCCACTTCTACTTTACACTCGGGTCTTGCTGCTGCTGTTTTTTTCTCTGGTTGGGTCAGAGCTTTAAGACTGAAGTATTAAAGCACTAACTTTAGACACACATTTCAACATGATAAAGAAACAACTTTGTGATTTAGATATTTGTTTGTTTCAAAGTTAAAGTTTGTTAAAGTGGGGGTTTACAATACCATAATTTCAATCCTTGATATGATAGAAATAAAAATAAATCCTGCACACTGTGTTAATTGTAAAAATAACGAAACATTGCCAATTTATTTGGGCAATTTAGAAGGTCATAAGTTGCCCCCCAAAAATAGTATAGACCTATTTAAAATTTACCATCACAGGGCTGTTGGTGGACGCGACCCATGTATGGAGGCTGTGGTCCTTTTAAGTGGACAGTCCGGTATCAAATCTGACCTGTGGCTCCTCTCCCGCATGTCATCCCTCACTCTCTGTCTCCCTGATTTCTGACTCTATCCACTGTCCTATCTCTAAAATGAAGGCATGGAAAGCCCCAAAATAAACCTTTAAATATTCCATCACATATCACTCCTAATCCAGTTGAAGAGTGGATGGTGTCTAAATCTGCACAGACCCTGCCTAATGTCTGGATTTTCTGATTTTCCTACCACGGTGCCGCGTTTGGGACATTTCTGCTCCGTCTTTTGTGGAAGCCTTGGATTCAAAATATGATTTATAAGAGATTGCATTGTTTTAAAACAAGTGGTATCAAAACAGTATTGAAAAGTACAAACATTTTGAAAACCTTAGGTTAGGTAAAGGCCAGGGGATTTCATGGATTTGAAATGAGAGCAAACTGTAGGGGGTTATATCTATATCACATTGGACCACCGTATAAGAAGCATACAACTTGTCAAGCCTTGTTAAGACTATCACACTCTCTATAGTCGCCAAACTGTTGAGCTTGACAGCAAACAGATCATTGTTTTCATTTTATTGACTTCATCATCAGACACAGGAGGAAAGAAAAGTGGAAATCAAGTTCTAGAAATAAAACCTACACCCCTGAGCCCTGAACCTGAGGCAATATATTAAGTGATACAACGATTTATGTTGCACTCCTGGTGGGCCGTGTAGGACATGAAATATAATCCTATAACTTAAATGTATTCATAACCATGAAATATGAACTCAGATTCTTCTGTTATTGAATATACAGCAGCAGGAGAGGAGGAAGTGAGTGGTGCTGTATCACCCTGACGAGGCCTTCTCTCTTCTCTCCAGCCTACAGGCCACAGTGGCCGCTGTGGTCAAACCTCACACAGCCGGAGATGTGGATAGAGAAATCCAGCCGACCACGCATACAGGATCAGATTTCCCCGGTGCCAGTCTGGACTTTAATCATAAGAAAAGATGGAAACACTAACTGGTCCCATGTTTTGTGGTTTGGAAACTCTTGAGCTGACAGATTTTTTTTAAAAGGCGGAAAGTTTCAGACAAGCCAATCATGAGACAATGCCAAATCATCCTGGTCTGCACAGTTGTAGTATACAAAGATGGATGAATGGATGAAAAATGGTACACTACTGAAGCAGAAGAAACGTAGAAAAGAGAAATATTGGCATTGTGATCAAACCAGACGGATTCGATATCAGCAAGGACAAACCCTCCAGACACAACAGATGAGAATTTGCTTGAACACACAAAGGCACAGGGAAACGTGCATGGTGTACCACTGTTAAATTTGACTGCATGCACCCGAGAGTGTGTGTGTGTGTGCGTCTGTGCGCTTGTGTTTTCAATCTCTGCGCAGCGCCCCGTGCTATGAAGGCAAACGCTGCCACCTCAGCCGTTAAACAAGCCTGCACAGAAGAGGCGGGAGCGTTTGTTTAGAACCGGGCCTGGGCTATCTTGTGGTCAGATTGCATAGTTAATCAACGTGGTCATGGAAATTTCCAAAAAGACGTATGACCGTGTGTTCTCTCTGGTGTTCCCCTTTCTTTTCCCCTCGTTTTTTCTGTTTTATGGATTCTCTCTTTTTCTGTTTTTCCACTAATTTCGAGTGCAGAGTTGCTTTTCCATCGTATTTGACTCTGTCCTCTCTTGCTTTTTATGTATATATACAACTATAACTTTTAAAAGACAACCCAAGTTATTCATGTATATTTTATCATGCAAACCTGGAGGCATTAAACAGTCAGTGTGATGAGTGAAGCTACTCTTACACTCACTCTGTAACATGACGCAACTACAAACCAATGTAAACACTGTCTCCAATTATAGAGCAATCACTTCAATTCACTCATGTTAACTTCAAGTGACCCCAAAACTTGACCCAACACTGACGCTGAATCATTCGCACACTTCTGCCAACATATCTGCCACCAATTATACTATAAATCCTCTTACTGAGGGTCAAGAGGGGTAGTTCTGTCTCTATACAATAGAATAATAGAAAATAATAGAAAAGTACTAAGTCTCTCTGAAGTCAGTCCTCCTCTCTCTCTGTCCTTCTCGCTTGTTTACATTCCAGAGCCGTGTTCAACACAGAGGGATCCTCCCCCTTCTTGGGTGGCCTCAAAGTTTGTGCGTTGAATGTATTGTGTGTGTGTGTGTGTGTGTGTGTGGATGTATACACATGCAGCATGTGCCCCAACATGTGGATGACATAAACAGTGGAGTAGAGTGTGTGTGGATGTGCTGTACACCCACAAAAAGAGGCTACAGTACAGTTTGCTCTCTGCGGCTACAGATGTTTTGTGTTTGTGGTCAACCCGACTCTGCGTTGACCCCGATACTCCCCCCTCCTCACCCCTTGTTTCTTCATTTCTATCCTGCCTCACCCGTGCACAATGTTTCACTATACACTGTGTATATACCTTCATCCTCCCCTCCCCTTCCCTCCTCCCTTCACTCCCTGTTTCTCTTTGACTCCTCTGATTGCTAGCGTATGTTGGCTGGCTGACTGGCTGGCTGGATGAGGGGAGGGGAGGTGGGGTTGGGGGTAAGGAGGGATGAGAGGGAGAAGGGGAGAGAGAGATGGAGGAGAGGAGGGGGAAGGGACTGTGCCCTCTCATGCAGAGAGTCACATGGTGTCCCTGATTGGAGGAAAATGAGTAAAGACTGCAGCCCGGCTGAAATGGCAACAGACAAAAAGGCACAAAGGCTGAGCTGTTTGGAAACGGGTTGCACAACAAGAGAGGCTGAAGAGGAGGAGGAGGAGGGGAGGAGGGGGGTGTGATGGAAGGGAAGAGAGAGATGTGGATTAAGAGAGAGAGGAGGAGCAGGCAGGGTGTCAGCAGGAAAAGAGAAAACAGGAGAGGAGAGAGGTGACGGAGGAGGGGGGAGAAGGCAGAGAGCAGAAGAGCCGAGAAAAGAGAGCGAGTGGGAGATGAGCACTGTAGGAGTGCAGGAGGAGTGGGTGGGTGGGAGGGAGGGAGAAAAGGGTGAGACAAAGTGAGAGAGAGAGAGATCAGACTGTGTTTCTATGTTTTCTGCAAGGCTGAGCGGTGACGTGATTGGCTGATGGGGGTGGGGGGGGGGTGCAGACCTGACTCTGAGATCAGAGACAGACAAAATGGCTCCCAGAGAACAGAGAACGCAGCATCAGGGCACTGTCATCTCCCCTCACACAGCTGTCAGCTGACACCAGCCGCTGCTGCCACACACACACACACACACACACACACACACACACACACACACACACACACACACACACACACACACACACACACACACACACACACACACACTTTCTTTTAAAGACCAAGCCACCTGCAAAATGCCAGAGTAAAAAAGCTGAGTATGATGGGTAATAGTGCTGATCATTAAGTCGCTTTATTATCTACATTTATATTTTTAATGAACACAGATGATCTACAATAATGAAGACCAGCCCAAAGCATAATTTCTCCTGATTTAATCCCGTCACCCATTGGCCTGGACGAACATGTGACGCGTTGCACTTGAGGTTCCCCTGTTGCAGGGTGTCTGTGTTCGCCTGCCAGAGAAAATCCTGAGCAGGGAATTCACCCGGCGAGTGAGAAAATACTGTTGGACGGCATGAAAACAAACACACCGACTCACTGCGGCCACAAGAGGGCGCTGCTATCAAAGAACAAGCTCTGATTGTAGGTCAGCTCTAATTATCCCTCTGTAAATGATGCACAGTGACGTTCTGACTGTAAATCAGATGGAGAGTGATCGCTCTGTGAGGAATAACAACGGCATCGTTTGCATACAGTTCGACTTACAGAGCTCATTTGCATAACAGCTTTGATTGTTGTGTTTTTTGTTTGTTTCGCTGCTGTGATTTCATTTGCGGTTTCTAAGTAGCCTCATCAATAACAACTTTCATCAGTGATTGAAGAAATTTGAATCCTTGTCTAAAGTGAAAGTAGAAAAACAAGACTGTCAAAATGTTTAATGTTTCTATAATTACAGTAATAAATGTACAAATAAAACAGAAAGGAGTACTCATTGGGACAGATAATTTGAGTTTTATGTATATTTAATTTTTTAATAACATCAGTTGTGGTAAAGGAGAAAATGTTTTGTCTTAATCTAAAAAATGTAAGGATAATGGTTCATTAATGCAGAACAGAAAATTGTTTATGGATAAAATCACTTCATGCTAATGTTTAAATTGAGCCAATCCAAAGTGTTAAACAAATCAAGGAGCCTCTTCTAATCGATGCAATAATCATAAAGTCATTGAATACACAATAAAGCTGTCATCTTGTACTAATAGTCATTACAGGAATATCTTTTTACTGTAATTACTTTATGATATTGTTATTACAAAACAGGTCAAACAAACTTAGGACACAATGTTTGCTGTAATAATTAAAGCTTGTGGACTGACTGGATTTTTATTGCGAGTTATATCAACAGCTGGTTGTCCACGTGTAAGAAGGCCCCTCCTTCTTACACGTGGACAACCAGCTGTTGCGGCTCCTAAAATTTAGACCGATTCAGTTGTATTGTAAGTTTGATAGAATTGTAAGCGAGTTGATCTTTTTTTGGCACATTTAAAGAGTGGTGACCAAAAAAAAAAGATATACTGTATGTGCTCTGAAAACACTACAGTAACTCTAGCAAATGAATTTGTTTGTTTTTGATTTTGAAAATACAATTTTCATAAAGGTGTTCAAAAGTTTAAAGAAGTGATATTGATGTCACTATGTATCCACACATTTCTTTATCACAGGAGTTCCCAAACTTCTCATCCCGCCACCTCCTAAATAACAATGCAAGAGACTGGGGACCCTCTCTGTCCCTGGAAATGGTTCAAGCATTTAACGTTGCGCACAGCAGCGTACACTAATAGGG
Organism: Tautogolabrus adspersus; assembly: GCA_020745685.1. Classification (NCBI taxonomy): domain Eukaryota; kingdom Metazoa; phylum Chordata; class Actinopteri; order Labriformes; family Labridae; genus Tautogolabrus; species Tautogolabrus adspersus. The sequence continues at coordinate 7,385,923 of CM036537.1, forward strand.
CTATCCAAACACTGACATTAGAACAACACTAAAGAATACAGCAGCCTTAAAACAATTACATTATTTCAGTGTGTCTGTGTGCTTTTTTATTGACAAAGAGCTCAACAGATACCTACATTGTTACAGTCAAATGTTTTACTTTCATTTCAGCACAAATCTCACTTAAGGACTGTTTCACAATAACGAGTAAAATTTGCAATTTAAGTTATTTCAGCACCTCGCGACCCCTCTCCCAGTGTCTCGCGACCCCCCAGGGGGTCCCGACCCCCACTTTGGGTACCTCAGCTTTATCAGGTAGCATTTTTTTACCTTTTTCATTTCTGGTTTGATGAGAGAAACTCCTAAATTTAACAACATGATGGGATTAAAGCCAAGTGTGTTTTTGTTACTGTATAAGATCACACAAGAGAAATCTCACTCTCTTGGCCATATATCTCATTCATGGAATTAAGAAAGCATACTGCTCTTGATTTGTAAAGTTGTCAACAAACCCATAATACACCAAGATATAAAATACTATGGGGCAGCAGTTAGTCTTGCAGCTAAGTCATGCCTCATGTATGGAGGCTATAGCCCTCCAAGTGGGCTGAATCTTTTCATCCACGTGTTTCCCCACTTTCTCTCCACAATTTTCCTACTCTATCCCATAGACTGTAAATATTAAGCTCTATCCACTGTCCTGTCAAACAAAGGCATACAAGCTAAAAAATAAATCTTAAAAAAAAAACTATTTTGACCAATATATAATCAATATTTAACATTTGGTATGATACAGAATTGTTTACAGTCATCTCGGAAACAGCATTTATATTTCCAAAGTTGTCTAATGTCGTGGCTACAGCCTTCTAAAATAGACTGTATTGGTCAAACGTGAACACAAAAAAGGAATCTGACTGAGTTTTATGTCTCTGAACAAACTTACACATCTGAGCTTCCCTGGTTGGCGGAGGCACACGACTGTGAGACAATAATTCTAGTTCATTATATCTGGATTAAGCTAGCTCGTTCCCTATTGTTATCAGATTACAAATAAAACCTTGGGGATGTTAATCATAAATTATGTATCTCAACCATCGAAAACGCTACTGATCAAACTTCATTTTTAGCTTCATCTGCTAGCTGTTGCTATCTTGCTTGCTAACTTGTTCTGGATTTGGCTTTGGATTTTGTCTTTTAAGCTGTTCTGTTTAAAATGATACATGGCATAAAACAATTATTATCATATAAAGAAACATCAACAAGCTAGATCTGCTGGAGAAACTGTTGAATAAACTTACAGCAGTTTGCCTTATTCTCATAATACCCAAAGACCTGGCTGGCTCAGTTGGTAAAGTTGGTCATTCGTCAACCGGAAGGTCGGGGGTTCGATTCCCAGCTCCTCCAGCCACGTGTCTGATGTTTCCTTGGGAAGACACTTAACTCCACGTTGCTCCAACTGCTTCGTCAGTGGCATGTGAATGTGTATGAATGGGATTAGCTAATGGACAATTTACATCAGCATGTGAATGTGTAGGTGTGACCTGCTGTGTAAAAGCGTCTTGAGTAGTCAGAAGACTAAAAGCGATATACAAACTCAAGTCCATTTACCATTAGAAGGTTACTTAAAGGTGCACTATGTAGATTAGGTGGTGAGATTTGAAAGTTGGAGAAGTGAAACAATCTATGCTATATGCTGAACTAAATACACAAACTTTATTCAAAGGAAAAATGGGTCTCTGGAACAATGTTTGGAGATAAAAAAGCTACCAGGAGAGTTACAGTACGGTTTTACTGTTGCGGGCCCACCACCATAACTTCTCTCGTAGCATTTTATCTTCAGACAGTGTTACAGGGTCCACATTTTCTCCTGAGGACAGTTTGTGTATAGAGTTCTGAACATATACCACAGAATCTGTACATTTCTCCAACTTTCATATTTCTCTACCAAAACTCCATAGTGCACCTTTAAAGCTCTTGTTGTCAATTTAGGTGACCCCTGTTGCCAAAGAGAGATGATTTATCTCTTTGCTGATCTTATCATACAAATGTTTAAGTCTGGTTCTCTTAGAAAAAGGAGGTAGTTATACGCACATTACGTAGGTGCAGGGCAGTGCAAATTCAGCAGACTGTGGAAGAAGATAGACCCGCACATTTGCTCAAATGCCACAAAAAGTTTTAATTCATCACAATGTTTTGACTCGAGGTCTTCTTCAGGTGATAATTTTATTGAGTGGTGAAAAAAATCCTTTTAGAGTACGCCTCGTCTGACACCTACCCTGCAGCAGGGGAGACAGGCATATAAAATGACTGAAGAAAAAAAGCAGTCACTCTCTTAGTCTGGTTGGCTTTTTATAGGTCATAAAGAGACATAAGGATTCATTTCAGTCTGTTTCGTTACCATCTCTCCCTCATAATAACAATAATTATTATTACTCCTCACAGGAGCTTTAATGTTAAAGTTTGAGGTGAAAATAACTTTATAAAGATGCGGATGGTTTTTAAATGTACAAGTTCATCATATCGGTTATAATTTTGTCATGAGGTTTTGTACGTAAAATCTATATCAGTTAATGACAACAGCTGTGAAGCAAGTTTACTGAAATTCATCTTTCATTGAGTTAAGAAGGGAGCAGCACAGAATTCATGTAAAGTACATTTACTACAGATAAGTCTTTTTTGATGCTGGCTCACAGGCACTTTGTTATAAAGCTTTCCAATGTTCTCTGTTGGTGCCAAATCCTCCAAAAAAGCGGCAGCTAGTCCTTTGGATCTTCTATCAGAGCTGAATCAGACACATAGATCTTTGTCCCTGCGACTGAGCCAATCAGAGAGCAGAGCTGCCAAGTGTATCAAACCTGGCAGGCAGTGACCGCTGAAAAGAGCTCCAGAGACATCTAGCTTCCATATAAAGGAAAGAGACTATCTGTGCTTCTGATGTGTTAACAGTTTTCTGACTTTATTACTATGCGGAGGTAAGATGCAGTGGAACAGAAGCTTTAGGGAAAGAAATGTGATAAATGAAAACAGGAGTGGTTTTTTGTTCATTCCTGTTTTTGTGAAAAACGGAAAAAACAACAATTAACTTAAGTCCACCCATTCAAATTTAGCTGTCATCTCTAATCCAGGATCGGTTTAGTCAGGGTGGTCTCTACACTCCAACCAACACCAAACTGTCTCCAGATCCGTGTTCAGACTTGTGTTGAAGGGAGGGCGTCTGGGACGCTCGTTATCAGAACTCTGGCAGATGTGTGTGCCGTCAGTTTCCTGTTGACTTGTGAGTGGAAGTGGCACGCTGCACACATTTGCACTCACATGGGCCTTACATGCTTGAGCCCACATACACACACACATGCATGAGCCCGTACACACATGCATGAGCCCACATACACACACACATGCTGACACTTGGATGGACATGCATACACACAGACACACACACACACACAAACTGTAGACCCCCCCTCCCCTTCCTCGTGCCCCTGAGCCTGACAGTCTGGACATGGGAGATATCAGAGAGAGGGAGAGGCATGAAAACAGAGTTCGTCTCTGAGTTAGATCAGTGTGTAGCTGTGAAAGTGTGTTTGTGGGTGACAAAATGGCGATGTCAGAACAGCTAGAAACTGAAGGGGGTAAGTGTCTTTCCTTTTTGTGTTTCTCGCAGCCAAATCAGCAACAGAACCCCTGAGGTTATATACATATTTCCTGGCTTGTTGATGTTGTGTCCAAGTTTACTTATTGCTTCGTTTTTGACTTTGATAATGGCGAATTAAAGAAGTTGCAGTTGTAGGTTTAGGCTTATGGAAACATCACAACGTGCACTTTAGGAGTTTATTCAGCCACCGCATGCTGCAGCTCTAATCACTTAGAGTACATGGATTTATGGCTTTAGGTGTGAATGTATGACTGCAAGTTAGAAAATAAGGATGACTGGTAAGTGTTTGGGCAGAAGTGTGTGTTTGTGTGTGTGTGTGTGTGTGTGTGTGTGTGTGTGTGTGTGTGTGTGTGTGTGTGTGTGTTCTCGCTGGTTGGGGTGCTGGTTAGAGATAAGGCCTGCCGTATGCCTGAGAGCGAAAGAGACGGTGTGTGTAAGCCCTTCAAGCCTTATCCTGACACACCTCCCACCCCCACCTCCTCTACATCACCCCAGACACACACACACACACACACACACACACACACACACACACACACACACACACACACAAACACACACACACACACACACACACACACACACACACACGCAGCAGGGATTAACCCCGTCGTGTACCATTTCAATGGGCGAGCTTTGGAGACACACACACACACAGGATTAACCCTTGTGTGTCCATTTCCATGGATGATTCTTAGCCTTGCTCTGGTTGTGACAGCATTGACTGCTTGTGTTGCCATGGTTACAGGGACCAGTGAATGTAAGATAGGCAAATCCACATAAGTCACCCACAGCAGACAGTCTAAGCTACAACTGCCTACACCTCCCCCTGGTACTAGACACACAAAGATGCTGCCAGCAGAGTGACAGGAGGCTTGTGAGCTGAGAAGTGCTCAGCATTGTCAGACCAACATACATAAAGTCAGCGCGAGCATCTTCATGCAGGTCGGGTGAGACACGAGCCTCAGAGCAGATAATGCTCTCTGTTTGTCATGCCGTGAGAGACACTGCACTTCAACAAACACTGAAGTCTGCAAAGAGGGCTGCATTTGGGTTGTTGTCTTTATTAAGACAATGAAAAAGGGTCAGATTGTTTTCCCATCCAGACAGAGAAAAAGACATCTGCACAGTGGCAGAAGATTAAACAGATGGAATAATAAGCATACAATATAAGCTCATCATACCACGTGATAAGACGTCAGAATCTCGGAAACAAGGTTGATTATAATGCCACCAAATAAAAGCAGAGGGAAAAATCCAGTTATCAAACATGCAGCTACCTAAAAAAATGACAAGGGATATTATAATAATAATAATAATTATTACAACTACTATATGGACTTAATTTTGGACATACCTTTGTATTATTAATAAGTTCCTTATTTGACAAAACTTCTATAATGTGTACTGTCACTTCTTTTCTTTAAAAAATAAAATTCTTACATTTTAATTATATTCTTTTTTTTAATTGGGCTTTTTGCCTTTATTTAGATAGGACAGTGGATAGTCAGAAATCAGGAGAGAGGAAGGGGAATGACGTGCGGGAAAGGAGCAACAGGTCGGACTTGAACCCCGGGCCGCCCTCTTTGAGGACTATAGCCTCTGTACATGTGGTGCGACCTAAATGCTGGGCAATCAGCGCCCCTTCATTCATGCTTTAAAGAAGAACCTGTATATAAATATTGTAAGCAATATAAAAACTTGCCAGAGATGCCTGCAACCTCTTGTTGAACTGATCCTTTATCTGCACTCTGGAGAGAATCTGGTTTTAAAAGCTTTTAAAGTCTGATCACTGCTTATGTTTAAATTACGTTTTAAAAAAGTTGTTCCATGACACGATTTTGCACAAAATCATTGCACATCACATTTATGAAACAAAAAAGACTGACGTAAACCAAACACTGTTTATCTCTGTGTCACATTTTCCCCCCTAAAAAACTCCTCTCACAAAGAATTCTACCTCAGCTTAAAAACTGTATTATTATACTGTTATAATATAATGCTTTGAACACTGGTGTTAAAATATACAGCAGCCTCTGCGTAGGTCTGTTTACTATTTCAATACTGTGGCTCCCATGAGCAGCTTAATTTGTGGATAAATCATTGATGAAACATTGTGTTTTCACTGCCTGTGTACATGAGTAGTGAATAAATCAGAGCCACATTCACGCTGGTGGCTGCAGCGACCTTAAATAATCGAGGCAGGGGAAAGTGCTTCAGTGATTTAAAGGAAAGAATTCTTCAACCTTGATATGGGAGAGCCTGTAAACAGTGCTTAGAGTCCTAGTCACATCTTCTTTTATGGATGAATACTGCATTTCAAATTAATATTATGACATACACTTGCATATGAAAACTACTGACCTAATACTTGTTCTTTTTTTATCCCAACTTCGTCCATATGGGTGAGTCCTCGCTGGCTGTGATCTGAATATCTGATTATGATTTGAGGGGATTTAAGCAGATTTAGAGGCCTATGGGATTCTCCCTTTGGCTTAGTGCTTCCTGTGTGGTTGTTATGTGTTCGTTTATGTGTGTCTCTGCACAGAGAGGGAAAAGGGAGACATTCTCAGTGGTTAAGGGATTTACTGTCCTACCCTGGAGACAGTTCAATGTGCAAACTGAAAGACACAATTGATTGTAAACAACCCCAGTCTCTTAGCTTTACATGGAAGTTAATGTAGAAGATTTCAATTAACTTTTGACTCATCATGCTGCTGCATCAGATTCACATGGAGATAATAGACACATAGTGTATAATGCATATGACCAGGCTCACGTCACTGTCTCAGCTCAGTTGTTTTCAGCAGGCTGATGTGCACTAATTAGGCAGACACGAAACCACTTTGCAGTCAGCATGATCTTCATTTCTACACACATTTCCACTCGGCTGCATTAGGCCAATTCTCATTTGTGTCACTTACAAGGATGGGATGGGAAGCAGGGAGGAGGAAGGAAGAAAAAAAAATGCTTACCAGACAACCTTGTGCAGTTGTGCATTAGTGGGGGGAGGAGGAGGAGGAGGAGGAGCAGGGGGAGAGGGCGGCTGGCGGTGCTGGGCAGAGAAGAGAGGAGTAAATGCATTGCAGAGGGATAGGAGGAGGAGGGCCTACAGCTATTGTTCATGTCCTCCCGTGAACAAAGGGCTCATCTGGGTCCGTATGTAAACCCACAGCAGGCTTCAGCCCACTGACAAGGCCTCATGCGGGACAAAACATAACCGACCGACTCCCGCTATTTCGGCCTTATTCCGTTGCGGTCTCTTGGTTTGAAGAGATTTTTTCATTGATCCTATTCAGGGGACGTATTGTGTTGATACGTTGCGTCCAGCGGGCCTATCGGTTTTTACGCACGGAGCGTACACACGGTCTATCATCACGGATCTGTAAACATCAATTTTCTGATTGGACTTCTTTGCAGGTAAAGGGTCGGTTCTCCCAAAACACAAGCTTTTACTTTGGTGTCTAACTGTTGTTGTGGTTTGATGAGGTTTACGAGCAGCCGTGGTTATTTTTTGGAGAACTTGTTCCAGTGATTTTTCGTTGAAAAGGGATTTGACGCTAAGGCGTTAGCAACAGTAGCTAAGGGGTGCTATCTGTTTTCTGACGTGCTAACGTTAGCTTTCCCTGCAGGCCTATGGTAGTGTTGTTTTGGTGGCTGGTGGTGTCGAGATAATTGCTCATAATTAATCTTTATTTGTGTGTTTTCATGTTGGTTATAAGCGACTTTCGTTGGTATGTAGCGAAGTTTACCGACGTCCCGAAATCACTTGTGTGTAACGTTTTAGCCTAGCTAAGCTAAGTGTTAGCATGATGCGCTGGCAGCCTTTCTAATTGCCTTTGTAACCACAACTCCATGTCAAATCTGCTCTGCCTGTTGAAGTTGAGAGCTAAAGGGATGTTTTAAATAGTAATGGCTAAGTAAAAATAATCAGGTTCACGTCGGTGCATGTGAACAGTTTGATAAAGTAGGTTATGGTTCAGTATCAGAATCAGAATCAGCTTTATTGGCCAGGTATGTTTAACACACAAGGAATTTAACTTCGGTAGACTGTGCTCTCTTTGTACAAAGGTAAAAAACATTAAATATCAACAATAAACTCAAAAATAAACAGAATTAAAGACTAATATGTACAAGGCTATGGTTCAGTATTAACAAGCTATCACCAATTTGGACAGAGTACATGTCCCCCAACAATCATGGTGGCAGTCTGGAGGTGCAGAAATCCTAAACCACCACAGGTTACTATTATGTGCCTGTATGTTTTGTTTTTGTTGACTTGAAATCAAAAGTAGCGACTACTTCGACATCTATGTTGCTCAACACATTTGCTCTGATGGTTTGTGTCTGGCTGGCCATCACTCAGGCCAGCAGGATATGTGCATGTATAATGGATATGATATGTATACAGTGTGCTGTGTGTGTTGTAAGTGAGCAGTGAACAGGATTCCCAGTGGAGGAAGTGGAGTCCAGCTGATGAGATTGTGACTGCCTGTCATTAACCGCTAACGGGAGAGGAGAGGAGCTAATGGAGCTCTCAACAACTAATGGACACATAAGAATTGATTATTTATTTATTTATCAACCCCATTTGTTTTCCTCTGGTGGTGCATTCAGACTATAGCATAGCAGGGCCGACTCACACAGCAAGCAACTTGTTTTTAAAAAAAACATAGAAGTAGAGGAAGGTATGGATGTTTTGGTGCTTTGTCTTACATGTAGAAGACATCAGTCTGTGCTACCTTTGCATGTAAAACTTGTTCATTTATTCTCAACTGACTTGCAGAGCAAAGCTACAGCTATAGTTAAACGTATACTGTAGGAAACTAGCTTAGAAATCAGAAAAGATGCTAGTCCTGTCCTGTCACTTTTTGGGAAAGACTGTTTTAAGTGAATATGAACATAAATGTGTTAAGACCACCAACCTGATTTGTATCAGTGCAGCCTCTTAGACTAGTGTTGGGCATGGCTGTGTGTCCACCTTGTGTCAATTTGGCTGCTGATATCTGCAAGTTTGTGTTTCTGTAATGTCATTGACTAAAATACAGCAAAAGAACTGTTTAAAAAAGTCTGTATTTATATTAACCAAGGTGGTACCGTACTCCTAATTGTCTTCATTTCATAAAATACACATCACCACAGCTTTGTTTTCAAATCATTATATCACCTGCTTAAAGAGAAATCGTATAATTTCATAAAACTTTGCACTTAGAGGGCCTTCCCCCTTCTCTGGGCTCCAGATTTATATCTTTCTTTCATACACACACGCTGTCAGAGATATGTTTAATATGCAGGGACAAGACAGCGACATTAATAAGGCGGGGCTTCACTATGGTGACGGCAAGGGTCGCGACCCCAAAGCCTGCACGCCTGGTTGGCCTTTATTAGAGAGCTGGGCAATTAGAGTAGAACAAGGGATGGAGCTGTATGTGAGAGAGATTCATCTGTTTTGTTGGTTTTTTATGTGGGTGTGAATGGAGTCAGTATGGATCTCCCCGTGATTGCTGTTTGTAGATGGAGGGTAGCCGTTTTTTTGTATAAGTGTAGTGGTAGCGCCTTCTTGTTCTGCATCTTTATGAAACCAGATTGGGGATGACCTGTGAATGAGTGCAGCCAACTGAAACTGGGCCACATTGGACAGTTCAGACTGCATATGCCTTCACCCTCACATGATACAGTCATTCATTGTGCCTCTCTAAAAGTGACAAACAAACATTAGAAATGCCACTGTAATGCTCAAGGGTGTACCATGTTCTCTTTCCTTTTTTGGGTTAAATTTTGCCCTAATATAAATCATGGTTGCTGTTCTCCTGAGGCACTAATCTCTAAATATTTCTAATTTGTCAACTTGTAATTTAGAATGAAGCGTGAAATTAATGGTCTTTCTCTATTTCCTCACCTCTCTTCCAGGCTGTTCCTCCAAGTCATTCAAGCTGTACTCCCCCAAGGAGCCCCCCAACGGTAGCACTTTTCCCCCTTTCCACCCCGGCACAATGCTGGACAGAGACGTGGGGTGAGTTTTATGTCTGTGTTTCCTGTGTGTTGTTGAGTTTACTCTGGGTAAGAAGATCAGAGTGTCAGTGCTTGTCCCAATCCAGTCTGAACATCAGGACTTTACTTCTCACAAATAGATGTTAGTGGAGAAAATATCCAGTGGAAATCCACTCCCCTTGGCAGCTTGTTTTTTTGGTCAGTCAAACCGTAGAAAGTAATTTTGGCAACATCAAGTCTTGCTTGTCTTCAGGCTGACTGCCCATGAAATCTTTCTGAGTGGCGTCCTCGCACATGCACCTCATAGCGGGAGACTATCCCTGTTGGTTTTAAGAGACAGGACATCACTAAAAAAGAACAATATGGAAAAGTGAAGAGAATTCAGAAAATTTTATGCCATTCAATTGTCATCAAATGATGAAAACTTTTGCTTTTATATCTGTGCTTCGTTTAGTTCGTCATGTTCATGGTATCTATGAAAGCAGGAGGAACATACTGATGAGGAGAAAACATAATGAAGCAGCTTCATTATGTGCACAGAGTTTGCACTGGGCATGCTGGTTGCAGGATATCATCACCCCCTCCCACTCACTGCCAGTGAATTTTCCTAAATAATTACTGCTGAGTTCTCACACCGGCTCAGCCTTCATGTGGACATTTTACTAGATGGCTGGCAGGAAAATTGTGGTTAGAGGCGGAGTGAAAAATTCAGTCTGCATTCACACATGCAGCTCGCGCCTTTCAAGTTCAAGAAGTTTTCAGAAGTTTTGCGCATGTGTGAAAACACCACAAATGTGAATTAGAGAAGACTGACGAGGTACATTTATTGTCCTCCTCAAAGCAGCCAAAGGGTAAAGGGGAGGGTTCCTTTTCCTACGAGGCACAGCAGAAGGTTTACAAACTTCCCCAATGAACACTCAGATGTTTAAAATGTATATGAATTATAAAATTCATGAAAGAATTATTAAAAGGTAATTTCCCAGGACCCAGTGCTGAATGTAAAACAATAATGTAACTCTAGTGCAAAGCAGTGGTTCTCAACTGGTGTAGCCTCAGGACCCACCACCAACTCCTTCGTGAAAAATCGCGACAAAATGTGACAGAACAAAGAAACAAAACAAACATGTTGAAAAAGCACTTCACAGACTTTTTGACACAATATTTTTTTCTAGGCACACATTGGCCACCCACTAAAAATGGCTTCGCGACCCACTTTTGGGTCCCGACCCACCTGTTGAAAAACACTGGTGTAAAGTATTCTACTTTAAATTCTTGGTTATAGAGTTTAACTGCTGATAATTTGTCAAGAGTATCCCTGTGTTTTCCTATCAGTCATTGAAAGGGTGATCCACTTGCTGCTGCTTCTTTATTATTATTGGCATGTAGCTACCTTATAGCATTGTAGCTATCTTTCACGTTTGTTGTTGCTCTTTTTGTCTCCATCCATCTCTGTCTTTCTGCATCTCCCTCTGTGTCTTGAGATAACATGTGTTATGGACTGTGGCTATGCAAATAAAGACTGATAAGTCTACCACCAGTAACATCACACATGATTGGTGGAAACGTCTTTTGTGGACCACCGTGTTCATCTAATGTTTAATGCTAAACCCATTTTAAATTAAATGGCTACATAAGGTTGGAGGGTTTACCCCTGCAGGAGTGCGGGACGTGCTTTACAGTTTGTCTTGTTTTCAGTAACCAAATCAGCCACAGTTGATGTTGGTGTGTGTATCTGAGAAGGGTTGTTATTTACTGCCTCCTTGTATCATCCAATTTGTGCCATGTTTGGCCTGCTTCCCAGAGCCTTAAAGACCGAGTTGCTCCTGAAGGAGGGCATATTATCACCTTAGCTTAATGTAATAATGTCTTTGTCTCTTGTTTCGACAGTCCCACCCCAATGTATCCTCCCACATACCTGGAGCCAGGGATAGGGTAAGACTGCAGTATTTCCCTTTATCTAAAACTGGTGTAAAAATAGCAAAACTAACACAAGTTATCTTTTCTGTCTTAATGGAGGTCAGTTTTTCTTGTCTGTAAGGAGACTTAACCAGTTATTGAAACATATCTAGAAGTATGAGGGATCTTATCCTTCACCTCCCTTAAAAGCTAACTGTTCTCTGTCCTTGTCTTGTCCCCCCCCCCCTCATTCTGCCGTTCCATGATGGAGCAGGAGGCACACACCATATGGCAACCAGACAGACTACAGAATATTTGAACTCAACAAACGGCTACAGAACTGGACAGAGGTTCGTACACACACGCATACTCAAAGTGAAAGCACTCCAGTCGTTGTGCTGGTAACTTATTGTTTCTCCTCTGCTCCCTGTAGGAGTGTGATAACTTGTGGTGGGACGCGTTTACTACTGAGTTCTTTGAAGACGACGCCATGTTGACTATAACTTTTTGTCTGGAGGATGGACCCAAACGCTACAGTAAGGAACCGAACCTCAGGGACACATTCCCTCTCTGTTTCATAAATGTCTCTTTAACACAGTGGCTGAATACAAACTGACTTTTTCTCAACAGTTTCTACCAGTCTAATGCCCTTTGTGTTTTTCTCGCCTCTTTCTAAGCAATTGGTCGGACGTTGATTCCGAGGTACTTCAGAAGTATATTCGAGGGCGGTGCCACTGAGCTCTACTATGTGCTGAAACATCCTAAGGAGTCCTTCCACAATAACTTTGTCTCCCTTGACTGTGATCAGTGCACCATGGTCACCCAGAACGGGAAGCCCATGTTCACACAGGTGTGTGTTTTTGTCTCGAGCCATTACCAGGATTCATATTCAGTTTAAATGTTGATAACGTACATTTTGAATATGTGTTAAAAATGTTGGGAAATATTTCTGTTTCCATAATATTGCCACTTTTCCTTATGCTAAAACATAAATATTCCAACAGAGCACACCACCCCCACAGTATATGAGCGCGTGAGCCAGAGCAGGCCTGATATGATTGAAAGCAAGGCAAAAGGTGTAGCATATTACTGAACACAAACTCCTGAGCAAAGCTTCCTCCTATCTGCACGTCACTCACATCCTGCAAGGAAGCTCTGCCTCAAATGTTTCAAATCCCAACCGCATTGGTTGAAAATAAGGATTCATCACAACCTGCCTTCTCCAGCTTGTTTCTTTTCTCTTTGATGTCTGGACGTTCACAGAAGTAAGCTCCCCAGTTCTGTTGTTCTTACTGTAAATGAACAGTTCAAGAAAGGATCAATCTTGAAAAAGTAATCCAGACAAGGACTCTCAGACTCAGAGGCAAAAGAAAATTAAATTGAGCTTTTTCAAAGAAAAAAATAGGGATTTACTTTTGAATTGCAGGTAATCTATGCAGCACAAACTGTGAAATAATGAGCTAGTCTGAAAGTATTATATTTTAAAATGATTTATTTATCAGAAAAGAAACATCTGATCTGTGAAAGGACACCTTTATGACTTCGCTTTATCGTCTTTTCGTGTTCACAGTGAATAAACAATATACAAAACAGGTGGTGTGAAAACAATTTAAGTTTTTCAATTTATTTTGGTAAACTTATGCATTAAAAAAGATGTGAAGGATCAATTTGAAAACTGTTAAATCATTATGTTGAGAAAAATGAAAAGAGTATGGTAGCTTTGATTACTTTCTCTTTAGACAGAGAAGTTTGACTCTGTAATGTCCTCCAACAGAGGACTTGGTTAACATCTCCAAATGAAACACACATGGGATTCTTCCGGATTTATCCAGAATTTCAGATTTTCTGATTTTTTTACCCCGTACAAGATCACCATCTGAGATGGTTAACTAGTGAGCTTGCTCTGTACCACTCTCGACTGCGTTGTGTCTGTATGCTCTGCAGGCGATTAAAGAGAGAGACATAAGATGTTACAATCCTCCTTAAAATGGTTATGGTACAGCTTGTCGTTAAATGAGACCTCTATTGCCGTTGTTTTAATCTTTTTGTGCAGCTGGTTGCAGCCGGCATTATTCTGCACTTCGTTTTGCTGTGTCATTAATTAACAAGCCTCCCTACACAAGGCTCAGCTGTTGCCCTCGCGATAACATAATCGCGAGGGGAACTTTAAAATGCGAGTTGTGTTGTTTGGGTAACAGAAGTAGAGGGAGGCGATCATGTCGGGGAGCTCCGGACAGAAACACGAGAATTCTTAAAGTGCACTCTTGTGTTAAAGTCTTCTAATGGATGCATTCATCAGTGTGTGAAAATTTAGTTACAGAGATTTCAAAAGAGGACTAAGGATTACATCATAATTATGAAGTGCTGAAGAAAAGGCACAAATCAGTGCCTAAGAATTGATCAAAATGAAGGAAGAGAAATGTTTGGGGCTAAAAGACCCCTGAGGAGACCCCAGTCATGTTACCTACAAATGCTGTATACTGACCTCTGACCTCTGATCTGCTGCAGGTGTGTGTAGAAGGACGTCTGTACCTGGAGTTCATGTTTGACGACATGATGAGGATAAAGACGTGGCACTTCAGCATCAGGCAACACCGTGAACTCATCCCCCGCAGTATACTGGCCATGCATGTGAGTGCAGACGGACAGAAGGACAACATATGTGTGTAATAATGTGTGTGTGTGTGTCCATTTCAGCTTTATAAACTGTCTCCTTTTGATGTCTCAGGCGCAGGACCCACAGATGCTGGACCAGCTGTCCAAAAACATTACAAGATGTGGCCTGTCCAACTCCACCCTCAACTACCTCCGAGTGAGTGAGCACACATGAGATTTGACCTCTGGAAAGACCCCGTTCTTGTTCTTTGTCCTCTTCATTGAGTTATTAGTAAATGGTGAATGGACTTGAGCTTGTATAGCGCTTTTCTAGTCTTCTTAACTACTCAAAGCGCTTTTACACCGCATGTCACACCTACACATTCACACACTGATGTCAGAGGTTGAAGTGACCATCAAAACTAACTAATCCCATTTATACACATACATTTCGGGGTTAAGTGTCTTGCCCAAGGACACATCTGACATGTTGCAGAAGCTGGTGATCGAACCCCCAACCTTCCGGTTGAAAGACCACCGACTCTACCAACTGAGCTACAGCCGCCCAGTAGTAACTCTTTCAGTCCAGAGTTGAAGCCGTTTTCTAAAAGGCCCTTCTTTGAAACAATATTGGCACAAAATAAATGCAACTACTAAATATGTCTTAGTGAGGAATGGGTCTTATCAAATCTCGATAGGAGACTGATCAAATTTAGATGGATAAGTACACTCTTATTCAGTGTAGGTAATCCTGCCTAGCAGCAGCAACAGTGACGACAGCTTGTTGGTGTTTAGTCCATCAGTGCATAACCACTTCCCAACTGTGAAACATGAATGGACGGAGAAGAAAGTTAATGTCTTCTGTGAGGGAGGAGAAGTGAGAGAGAGACCAAAACCTGCAGTGAACGTGAATTTAAATTGTGAACATGATGTTTATTACATGGACGTAGTGGCCAGTGTGTTCAGTCTTTGACAGGACGCTCTGTGTCAGCTGAAGAGCACCGCAGAGATAATGATTTTTAAAAATTATTATTGTTAAAAATGTCAGGCTTTTTGTGCCTTTATTGTAGAGATGGGATAGTGGATAGAATCGGAAATCAGGGAGAGAGTGGGGAATGACATGCGGGGAAGATGCCACAGGCTGGATTCGAACACGAGCTGTCCGCATAGAGGACTTTAGCCTCCTTACATGGGGCGTGTGCACTAACCACTACGCTACCGGCGACCGTGAGACACTGATTTTAAACCTTAAACTTTGACTTAAACTTTAGTTTTGGGTTTCTACTGGTTTTAATCACCACCTTCGTTTGTTTTAATAACCTTGTCTACAATGAACACTGACCCAAAAACAAGCGTAGCCAATGTTAGCTGTAGCTCACTTCACAGTCCCCCCTGACATGCTGTGAGTGTGGCCACAGAAGTGCGAGAGGGAGACTCTTATATTTTATATAAACTGGTTCTTTTTTAGTGTCATAGCTGGTTTCTTCAAGCTTCTGTTGTCACCATGAAACTCCTCCCACATGTATGAGGCCAATGTTGTTATTTATTGTTATTTGGTTTAACACCCCGCCCTAGTGGATGTTTGTCGTCTTTTTAAAACGTTGTCATGGTTTGTAACACGTCAGCACACAAGTGAGACATTAAAGGTAATGTGTAGAGGACAAGGTGACTGCATGTATCTTGTGCTGCACCAGCATACAGAGGAGGCTACACAGACTTGATCATAACTTCACGTCAAGTGTTTTTGTTTACAGGAAGCAGGTGCATTAGAGATGCTGAAAAAGTAATCAAGTTATAAACTGTCCTGTCACTTTTCAATTTAAAGTCACAACTTCAAATTACGAAAATATTTCCAGATTTCCCTAGAAATGATCAGAGCAGTATTTAAGTATTTGGTGTGTGTGATTTATTTAAATTGAAAGATTGGCACAGAAAACTCATACACATGTCAACATGGAGTGATTAATGACATCTAAAAAGACACCAATTAAAATGTCATCACTGAAACAAAGAATGTCATTGGTAAATTTTATTTTTATTCCCCCACCTCCAAGTTTCTACGGCCCCTCTAGCACCTCTTGGAGACCCCCTGGGGGGTCAGAAACCCTAGTTTGAGCAATTTGTGTTAAACAGAGTTCTATTGTGTGAAACATTGATAACTTGAAATGTCTTGTTATCTTTAAAAATGGTAACTCTACTAACCCTAAATAGATGCCTGCAGTTAAAAACATACCTGATCTCAAGCTCTCTTCAAAGACTCGGTAAACAGCTCTGCCTCAAGTCTTTAGGAGGATGAATATAAATCATAGTTCCCTTGAATAGGGAGAGGCTGTAATAAGGGTGATGGATGGAAACTCGTGTTTATTGGATTGCTCTCCTTAATTCCCTCCTGGATTGTATTTAATATCTGGTTATCTGATGTCAGAACTGATACAGATGAAGTCATTACAGGGAACACCAGCTGCTAATGATGCTGCCCGATCGATCGGAGTATCTCTAATGATCTTAAACACTGTGTAATCTCTAAACTCTCTGTTCCCTCCTGCAGCTGTGTGTGATTCTGGAGCCCATGCAGGAGCTCATGTCCAGACACAAGACGTACAGCCTCAGCCCCAGAGACTGCCTCAAGACCTGCCTATTCCAGAAATGGCAGAGGATGGTGGCACCACCAGGTCGGCAAACTAAATGCACAAATGAAGGCAGACACCAGATTAACCAACGAGAATGTTTTTTTTTAACCGTCTTTCTCTCCATCCCAATTCCACAGCTGAGCCGTCAAGACAAGCCCCAAACAAACGGCGGAAGCGTAAGATGTCAGGAGGCAGCACCATCAGCGGAGGAGGAGGAACTAATAATAACAACAACAACAAAAAGAAGAGTCCTGGAAGCGGCTTCCCTCTGTCCAGCCAAGTTCCAGTGAGTACATCGCTGCTATCTAGTGTTGGTACCCTGCAACTACACCTCCCCACTGAAACATTAGCGCTGTGTTTATACATATACTGCTGCATTTTTTCATTAGTTGTCATTAGATAGCAACTAAGGCAGGACACCGTGACAGGACATTGTGTTACACCAAAATAAATTCAGCTGCGATGCATTCAGGTACAGCTCGTCACCAGAGATGTAGATTTTTTTCTCGATGATGTTATAGTGCTCTGGACATAAATTGCCTTTGGGGAAATAGGAATATCTTTTACAGTGACGTGAAATGTCTAACGATGTCACATGCACAGACATCAGAAGCCAATGTGTATCTGCTGTTGCATCAATTTTATGCTGGCAAGCTAATCTGTTGGACAGAAGGTTTGTGGGAGTGGATTTAAAGCTGGAGAAAGTTCTGTGTTTTAATGAGACATAGTTATGTGCTTTTGGCTCATATAAATGCTGTCTGATTAAAAGTCAAATACTTCTCTTTAGGAGAAATATTGCAAGTCCAACAGGGATAGGGATTTAAAAGTAAAGGATAAGGGAGGACTGTATGTCCGTATGTGATTAAAGAAAGCTCAACAAGGAAAAAATACACTAATGTTTTGAACACTGGCTAGCTGTAGTGCTGCTGGGCTTATCAACCATGCAAAAAAAAAAGTTTTTCTTTCCCTCTTTAAAGCCAAAAAGCAAGAAAGCAAGCATCAGGACAAGTTGCCGGGTTGTCAAGTTGCTGTGTGCACAAGTCCACTTTACAGGCATCATTTTCCTTCACTGTTCGTTGCTCTGTTGCTGATGCTGCAGTTCAGAAGTAGAAGTATCACATGCTAACTCAAGGATTGTTTGTGAAGCTGGAACAGTTTAAGGGGAGTCGGCATGTGTGTGAAGCCGGTTAAACAAAAACATTCAGCACAAGAATTACTAGTCGGCCGACTAATTATCAATATTTCTATCAATTCAGGCCCACGATGCTGGTCAGATGATATATCTAAATTGTAATCTGCCCACAACTAGCCTGGGCTGTAGCTCCAATTAACGGCTACTTCCATACTGCCATTATGCTCTGCTGCATTATTATGCTCTGCTGCACGGATGTCAACAAGCACAGTGTAGTCTGCAGTATTTGAATCTAAAGAATGGTGATAAAGTTGTATGTAGGCAGCGTTTAGGAATTTGACCTGCAAGAAAGACACTAGGCTGGTGGTGCTAGCACTGCTAACACTAGCCACACGGCTGACACTGTGATTCCTTGTTTAGCTGTGTTTGGAAAATGCTCAACTTGGACTGTTTCCTGAGTGTTTTCTTAACTTTAGACTTGTCGTGTAGTCTAAATTAAAATGTTCGATTAAACGAATTTGAAATAAGCCACCATGAACATCCCTAGTAGTTTGCAGTATTTGGATAACGAGTAACTGATGTGTAATATTTTGTGGTGGATAGAGAGTAACTTTTTTGCCATGGTTTAATGTCAAAACCTGAATTCCTCTTACACATAAACATATTAACTGTTGTGCTTCTTTTTTGTGTCCCTTCAGGATGTGATGGTAGTCGGTGAGCCCACACTGATGGGAGGAGAGTTTGGCGATGAAGATGAGCGTCTGATCACACGGCTGGAGAACACGCAGTTTGACGCCGCCAACGGCATCGACGACGAGGACAGCTTCAACAACTCACCTGCGCTGGGTTCCAACTCGCCCTGGAACAACAAGGCCCCCTCCAGCCAGGAGAGCAAGAGCGACAACCCCACCTCACAGGCATCGCAGTAGAGCCCAGAGCCCCGCAAACCTCGACACAAACATCCCCTCCTCTCTCTGTCACTTCTTACAGCCCACCCCCCCACCCAACAGCCATGCTTGCAACAGCGACAACCCGCCGGCAAGCCCCAGACATAACTGTCGAGCTGAGATTCATCAGATTCATGCTCAGTGTGTCTCAGACTTTGTCATTGAGCTGGAAGAAGTTTCACAAGGTTTCCTCTTTGCTGTGACTTCTTCATATGTGTCCCACCTGCCTCCCTTTTCCTCATCTCACACTCAAAATCTCTCTGCTCTCGCTTGTTTTCATTTTGGACACTGATCCGGGAAGATGTGATTGAGAAGGCCTGGGAATGTTACCCAACGGAGAAGAACTGTGCTCACTAAACTATCCACACTGAAGTCCAGGTGTAGGTCAGCGGAGGGGTTTAAGGGTGGAGGGCATGTTGGCGGCAGGGGCGTCAAGATGGTGGCGAGTTGCTTAGGGACCACTTGTCCACCCATCCTCTAAATACGGCTTTGAATTCTGGTCTGCTCTGTTTGACGGACAAGTCACCGGTAATGTCTCTTTATAGAGGATGTGTGTGTGTGTGTGTGCGTGCGTGCGTGTGTGTGAAATGTGTGAGGAGAGAAAGAAGGCAGTCTGAGCTTATTTGTGTCTTTGCTGAAGCAGGCAGACCAGAATTTAGAGCCACTCTATAAAACCATTGAACTTCACACACGAGTAGGATAGCTGAAATGTGGCACTAGGAAAACTTTACACACACACACACACACACACACACACACACACACACACACACACACACACACACACACACACACACACACACATTGACACACGTGAGTTTGAAGGATTTGAGTCCCCTAGTGCCCGAGCTGTCTCTAAACAAACTACAGTGAGTCTTTCAAACAGAGCATTTACAACACACACACTCACACACACACACAGTAACACATTTTAAGAGTTTTTATACAGTATATATTTCCCTAGAATGTTTTTTAATTTGTATTAAACGCCTTCATTTCAATTGTTACTTTTTTATTTTCTACCAATACTGAAAAGCTACAGACCAAGGAGCAAAACAGGACTTTTATCCCTCCCCCCTCTAAAATATATTGTTTTTATCTTTTATGTTTATAAAAGAGAAATAATTTAGTGTGGATGTTTTTATTTTGTCTTTTCGTTCCTATTTTTTTTTTTGGGAGATTTAAATTTTTGTGTATTTGTGCTTGTATATTTAAGGTAGTAGCAAAGTTCTGTCTGACTGTAATAAAATGTATTCTTACTTAGATTTACCTAAAGCCATCCCGATCTAATGTAAAGAAACAAAAATAGGAAAAAGGAGAAAAAACACTCATGAACCTGTCCCCTCTATCTCCCCCCTGCTCTTCCCTCTTTTTTAAAACTTGTGTAAATTAAATTACAAAACCCCCGAGGGTACAATGACACCATGAAGAGATGATTGAGTTGATTTTTTTGTATTTATTTTTGAAATTTTAGAACTTAACTCGTTTATTTCATGCATACAGGAAGTGATTTTTCACTAACTTTCATCACAATTTACATACTGCAGCTCTAAACCTGATGTCAAGAGAATGTGCTCACTGATTTTAAGTTAACCGGTGAATTTCATGTTTCATCACTGGCTGCGTTTAGTACTTTCATGCAAGTCTCCCAAGACAAACAGAGTGATACCATCAATCATCCGAACATGTTTTCAAACCAGCTCGCCATGAAGTTCACTCGGCATATTTGGTAGCAATGCTGACTGTAAAGTGTGAGAGACGCAGCTGGAGCTCTGTTGATTTTGTACTAGTTCATTTCTTTACAGTTGATTCCAGCAACAGTTCTGATTGTGTTTGAATGGTGACTTGTACCTTCTCCAATCCCTGTAGAAAAATCATCGTTTGATATATATTTTTTGATTTGGTTAGTTTCTGCCCTTGATAATTAATGTATGGTACCAATAAAAAGATACATTTTCACTTTAACAGTGTGCATTTGCTGATTTTGAAATCATAATGACAGCTGACAAATAATGACTGTGTCCACTCCCTTAGTAACACTTTAATAATGTGATGTTTGCTTTGTCAGCGTTCTTACACAAGTTTTGTCATTAAGGCAGAAACATGAACATTGTAAAGGATTCTCCTTTGCTCATGGGTCGGTTTAACAGTATGAAGTTCAAGGTTTGATTTGAAAGCCTTGTCGAGAAAAACAATGTTTGCCCTCTGGATGAAAATAAAAACAGTCGCTGTTTTCATTAATAAACAGTAAAATACAGGATGTAGTTTTTCCAATGAAACTAGCTCGGTTACATTTACAATTTTTTTGAATATAGATACTTCATTCTGAAATTCTGGTTAACACTCTGTTAGCGAGAGACATGCTGCCTGCATTTATTGTACAGGTATGAAATACACACATGTACATGCATTAATGGAGAAATGTCCTAGTAGGGCTGCTACACAGGGCACCAGGAAGTGACCTGACACCTGTGAATGGTAAATGGACCTGAGCATGTATAGCGCTTTTCTAGTCTTCTGACTACTCAAAGCGCTTCTACACCGCAGGTCACACCTACAGTACACATCCACACACTGATGGCAGAGGTTTATATGAAAAGTGTCCATCAGAAGTAATTAATCCCATTCATACACATGCATACGCAGCCGACGAAGAAGCAGGAGCAATTCAGGGTTAAGTGTCTTGCCCAAGGACACATTGGACATGTTGGAGCCTTGAACCGGTGACCTTCAATTTTTCAATCCCACATCCTACAGACAGAGCTACTTCCACCTGTAAGAGCACTTTTCAACGGGTATGTTATTTTGTTTGAAACGAGATTTAAGGTGACAGAAGTGGTGCAGGAGTCGCTGACATAACCTGACTTTCTTGTATTGGCAGGGCTTCAAAAACACACACAAGCCTACAAATCCCACAATGCAAATTAACAGACTCTGGTGTTTAATCAAGGTTTATTTTACGAACTTCAGAGAGATCCAGTCATAGTTTAACATTTAACAACTGTTTTGACAAGCTGGCGTTCAAATAATCATCAGAATGACAAAGGAAGATATACAGTAAAGGAAAAGCTTCTGGTTCTTCACATTTCCCTTTTCTTCACACACTGATTTAGAGAACCTAACTCGTCTTCAAACAAGCCTCTCGTCTCTGCAGTCACATCACTCGGCTGTACTCCGCTGTCAGGAAGTCGAGCGATCAGAAAAGCTTGAAGGTGTGCTGCCGGGTATTCTAGTCCCCCTTAGATCTTATCCCTTAGGCAAAATCTCCTGCAGGTATTTTATGCCATGGGAAAGTAAGTTGCTTTCACCTGTTGATAAAAGCCTACATCAGACCAAGAAAGAGTGATAAAGCAGCAGCACAGATACTCTTGATGTGGAAATCAAATTCACTTGTAAAACTGCTTTTACAGTTTGTAAAGCTACATTTAAGGTAGAGAAAGTGTCATAAAGAGTACTATTAACAAATGTGTCATTGTGATGCACTTGAATGTATCCTGGTGAGTATCAGAGGAGAAGAGTTTTTTTTGTGCACATGAAAATAACGGTTGATTATATTTGAAAGCTGAAGGCTGTGGGTCTCCGTGTTGAGCCCTGATAGTTCTACACACCGGCCTGCCACACATGCATCCACCTGCCAACTATCACACCCTCTCTTCAGGCATTTACTCCACTCCCTGTGTCACACTGTTCCTGCAGAGCTATAAAGACATTCAGTGAAGCTTTCAGCCTGCTGGAACAACGAGAGTCTTGTGGGGTGAGAGTGAAGCTGTGACAACTTAATGAAAACTCTCACCTGCACGACAGCGCAGGCAGCCTTACCTCCTAAATCTAGCCATTATGTTATTTTAGTGATCCCTTCATACCTGCCAATCTCTTTTTGTTATTCAAAAACATCAGTGAGTTTGGAAAAGATAGAAACAGAGAGGATGAGTCTGCATTTGGCAGACCACATATATTATAAATCGAGTAATTCACAGCAACTGCATATGATTAATGGAACTGAATCAAGTAGCTTTCTTTGAGTTTGCATAATTTTCTTGTCATTTTATGTGTTTCTGCCATACTCTGTAAATATTAATGGACAAAGCCTGAGTGATGTCAGCCATCTGCTCCTGCAGGGGGCTCCGGAGGCTCATCGGCAGCAGCCGCCATGCTGGAAATGCTGTCTCACCCTAACCTTCAGTCAACCTAACGACAGGCTGAGAGCTGGAGCTGAGGCGGGTTTTCAGCCTCTTTACGAACCGTTACATCGCGCCCACCTGTCAATCATGTCAGCTACGCCCCTAACTATGGATAACACTTATTGTTCATAAAATCAAAACCAGGCCATTTTTTAAAAATTCCCCCCGTATATTTCCCAGTGATGACAATAACTAATCAGACATATTTCATTTTTTGTATCAGGCTGTAAACATGTTTATTTATGCTGTAAAAACAGCTTTCGGGCTGTGGTTTGTATGTGACCTCCGGTGTTCCTGGAGCCATCCTCAAGCTGACATTCGACAATTTTTCCCTTCCGCATTGGCTTACTTTTTCAAGACCAGAGGTTGCTGCTTATAAGTATTTGCTTCCTCGGTACTCTTTCTGATAACCAATTCAAGCCTAATAATTAGTTGAGCAAAAGCCTAGAATGTAAAAAGGAGAGAAATGGATACCGTTATAAAACAATTAATGCAGGCAGATGTGTAAGCCTCAGACTTCTGTAATTAACTGTTGACTACAAATATATGGGTTGCCTTTCTTGAAATACAATATCTTTATATTTGATATGTCTTGATACAAAAGCCCAGTTATTCTTTAAGTGCTGCAAAACAATGTAATGTTGTTCTATGTGAGCGAAGTTAATTAGTTATCTGTTAACAATATGTTGAGTGCACATCAACACATGAAGCGCTCAACTGTTCTCAGGACTCTCTGTCTGTCGTATTTCTCAGTTAAATGTGTTAATGTTTTGCATCAACTTCAGGCACTTGTGACCATTAATGACGTCACCACAGGGATGATTTACAGGCTTCAAGCACAAACTGGGTCTTAGTGTTTGATGAAATCACTGCAGTCAATCTGAAGGGTCAGAAACTGTTTTGGTAAAAAGAGTAGGATTTGCCAAAGAGAATTATGATGTGTTTGATTTTGATGAACTTGTACTGATTCTCATGGGTGGCGTCATGTTTTCGTGAAGACCTTCATTGTTTATGAAGTGAAATATATCCTACAAGAAATCACAGCACGTCAATCGCAGTGCAATCCCCACCAGGGATGATGAATTGAACATTGTTTTTGTTGCTCTCACTGAATGATTCTTGCACTGGTTTTTATTACAACATGAAACATGACTGACTCTCTCAAAACAAAGTGTTTTTACCATCAGACTATAATTTAAGAAGGTTTTAAGCGGAGTTTAATTTAAAACATAAAAATGCTTAACTGAATAAAAGCGTGCAACAAGAGTAAATCTTCATTCTTCAAAATAATTCTGCACTAGTACAGACTGATCAGGGCAAATTGGATCATAATGGTCTATACTGGGAAAAGTACCATTATGTCTTTGCAGAGTTGTGTGTGTCACAAGGGAAGATAAACGTAGTACTCTAGCGTAAAATATCTCTGGGACACTGTGTTCAGAGATAATAAGACTTCATGTTCTGTTAGGCTACGAAGCTATCACACCTTTCTGGCACAAAGAACATCACTACTATCTCTATAACATCATACTCTGCTCGTCCTCTTTACTTCTTAAGGCTGAGCTGCTTTTATATATATTAAAAAAAACATTAACTTAGAATTCAGGTTAAAAATCCACCTTCATGTACTAATTATCCAGCAACCCTACGGTGGCTGGGAAGTGCAAACCAAAATTACAAAGTGTGAGACTAATCAACATTTTGGAAAACATTTTCATTGTATGAAAAAAAAATTACAAAAGAAAAACGCTTTTACCAACGACAAAACTAATTAACATTTTATAAAAAGTTTTTACGAGATGCAAACTTACGAGTGCTGAGACAAAATGACATGTGTTAACACACTTTTATAAGTCTTGAAACAAATTTACAAACTAAAGAATCTTGCTGTAAAGGGAATGTACCAAACTCTGTGAGTGACCCGTAGGGGTTGATGGAGCAGTTCATTGGTTTGTTTTGGCGGAAAGACTGTGTGAAATGTGTTAAAGGCAGTTTATGGTGAACAAATGATGTTTGGTCCATTTATTGGAACTTGATTTTTCATGTAGACGGTCTCTGAAATGTAATAGAAAAATTTAACGAGGGCCATTTGTTTTTTTACTTCTCACTCAATCACTCTGGGTCACTTCCAGCATTTGGTACGTTCCCTTTCTGGCAAGAATATGTGGTTTGTGAATTTGTTTCGAAACTCCTAAAAGTTTTTAGCATCTTGTAAATTTGTTTTCCAAAATTTATAAGTATGTATGTATAAATGTAATTTTTTTTTTAAATAAAATGTGAAAATGTTTTCCAAAATGTTAATTTGTCTCAAGCTTTGCAAACACTATACACTTTGTATCTATGGTTTTGCACTTCCCAGCCACCGCACACAACAGACAAATAAAACGGAAAAAAAAGGATGTTAAAATGCTAGAAAACTGCCACTTCAATAGTGAACAAAGTGGGTTTAGGAAAATACATAAACAATTTAAATGATTGAAGACATGAATATATTATTTATTTTTGGGCTTTTATGCCTTTATTGGATAGGACAGTGCATAGAGTCTGAAAACCGGGGAGAGAGAGAGAGAGTGGGGAATGACATGCGGTAATGGAGCCACATCAGGTTAGATTAGAACTCCTGCCGCCTGCTCTGACAACTACAGCTACTCATGTGGTGGGCAAACTCACCCCCGGCGCCCCCTGATGGGACTTGGTATAGGGAACCAGAGGGTCACCAGTTCAAGTCCCAAGTCTGAAAATTGGTCTTGTAGCTGGAGAGGTGCCAGTGCGCTTCCTGAGCACTGCCAAGTTGCCCTTGAGCAATGCACTGAACCCACAATTGCTCAGG
The DNA here is from genome assembly GCA_020745685.1 of Tautogolabrus adspersus. Lineage (NCBI taxonomy): Eukaryota > Metazoa > Chordata > Actinopteri > Labriformes > Labridae > Tautogolabrus > Tautogolabrus adspersus. The sequence continues at coordinate 7,411,756 of CM036537.1, forward strand.
CAATCTTTCATGTGCAGCCCCTCACTCAGACATCTCTCCATTAGTGCATGTCCATAAGGACCTGCACGTTTGTGCATGTGTGTGTGTATTTCAACCTATGTGTGTGTGCATGTCTCAACAACAGAGTGTAAAATTGAACTTCCCCTTGAGGGATTAATAAATAGTATCTTCTTTTTCTTCTTCATTTCTTTTTAATGCCTGAATATCAACTCTCTGTTAAAACGCTACAGATATCAGGTTATCTTCTACTCCGCAGGGGAATCAAATCAGCAACAAGTAAACGAAGTAAACAATAACAATGTGTATAAATATCTGTAGCAAAAAACATTGCAATTATATTATGTGAAAAAAATCAGTGTGTGAAAAATATCATGTGCAATCATAGATGTACAAAATTCTCAGGACAAGACATTTTTTTATTCTCTTCTATTGTATGTTATCTCATTTAATAGATAAATGAAATAGTTTTTTGTAAAGTGTATATGTCTTGTGTACTTGTAATTAAATTACTATTTATTTTTCTGCTCTTATCTTTAATATTGCTCTTCCACTTTTTGTAGAATTGACTCGAGGAGAAATGCACAACATTTCCAATGTACCTGTACTGTCCTGTACCTGTGCAAATGGCAATAAACATCTTATCTCTTGATTGTCTCTGCATGTTAAGTATCTGACCACACCAATAGCAACCCTCCTTGATAGGGATGTAACAATTCACTGAACTCACGATACGATTCACGATACTGGGTTCACGATACGATTCTCTCACGATTTATTTTACAAAATAAGACTGTAGACAAATTATGACTGAAAAAGATTCCTTTAAGGGCTGCAAACCAGCTTGTCAGTGTGGTTTGGCCTTTTAATGTTTTTTCTCTCAACAAGGGGAGGTGATTGGAGATTCTCATTGTGGTGTCGATTAAATGCTGCATCCTGTTGGTTGTGCTGTTTGTATAATTCCCTGTCTTCTTGCAATATTTGCACACAGTTTTTGTCTTGTCTGTTATCTTCTCACCTCTTTCACTTTCTGTCTTGGGGAAACCAAAATGATTCTCTGCTCTACAGGTGCTGACGCTCGAGATATTATTGCGATTCATTTTTCAGCATACCGATGTGAACCTTGACACCTCTGAATCGATTTATCACAATTTTACGATTAATCTTTACATCCCTACTCCTTGATTAAAATAAAATCATTGAGAATCAGTTTTTTATAGCTTGTTGAAGGCAAATAGGTTTATAATAGCAATTAAATGCGGTTAATGGTTATACAGTGCCCTTCATTAAAATCCACAGAGGAGTAAACTGCGGGGCACTAAGACCCTGAAGACCAGCTGAGGCTGCCGATAGCAGTATGCTAACACAGGCTAGTGCTGTCACAAGGATTCATGAACCACATTTACTACATACATTTTAGTACTTCAACTGAGGTGAGAAAAACGCACTCTTCACTTAACAGAAGCTACCTTGATATAAAACTCAGCACTGCTGTCAATTACTGAACTCTGACATTAGATAGTTGAAGCTAAATCAGTGTTATCATCCTCCTCTGTCAGACATTAGCTTTGTATACCAGCATTAGCATTAGCTTCGAAAGCTGAACATATTGGTAGATTTACACTTCATAACCTGACTGCTAACACATTAAGTGTTCATCTAGTGTTGACTGCTAAAACGGAAGTGCTTTTCAACGTGACCAAGTTATTGTTAGCATTGTTTTGTTGGTAGTCAAGCCCAATTAGCTGACGACAGGTCAGCTAGCTAACGTCGGCTAACGAGCTAGCAGCCCAACCCAACCTGCACTCAGGTCAGATAGAAAGGTGTTTACATTCATGTGCCTCAAGCTTTATCAAGTGTCAGCTTATTACCACCTTTCTAATGTAATAACATTTAAGTTGATACGCTTTTGCTACGTGAATAATTCAAACATCTGTTCTTTGTCACAGTTTTTTAGCCCCTGTCACCTTAAGGTTTGTCGGTCAGCCTAGTATTAACATCGTGACGTCAGCAGCTCAGTGACTCCTTGTCATTATTAGTGTAATCAGAGGCGCTGCTTGTCAACAGGCAAGGCAAGCAACTGCTTGGGGGCCCCAGGCCAGTAAGGGGCCCCCGAGGGCTGACAAACTTTAAACCACAGCAGTAGTTCAAATGTGCAAATTTTGCAATGACAGGAGGCAGCAGACTGGTGTAGTGGCTATAATGAAAAACTGACATGTTATGTGTTCAGTGGGAGCCACAGGTTATGTGTTCAGTGCTTAGTAGTAGAAAGCATCAATGAATAGATCCATTGTGTGTGTAGCCCAAGCCTGATGTACCCTAGTCCTCTGTGGTAACTTCAATGTTGTCAACTAACTAAATTCATGTGCTAAATTGTTGCACATGCTGATATATTTCTTTATTTTTTTTTTTTACCAATATGGGGGATAGTGGTGCAGTAGTTGGTTCATGAGCCACATGTACGTAAGCTGTGGTCCTCCAGGTGGGCTGCCTGGGTTCGGGTCCGACCTGTGGCTCCTTTCTCGCATGTCGTTCCCCACTCTATCTCCCTGAATCCGGCTCTTTCCACTGTCCTGTCTCTCCAATGAAGGCACAAAAAGTCCAAAAATCAATCTTAAAATAAAATAACCAATGACCAATATGGATCTTGCAGTTTATATTGGGTAAATTCAACATTTTTCTTTCTACCTGTCTTGTGCTGGAAACAACGCACTTGTGAACTTAATCTTTGTCTAAAAAGTCCTGGTCAAATCTTAGTCCTGTTACTCCTAGGGAAAAGAGGCGGCAGTTTTCATAAATTATTTTGTGTTTTTTAGATTACATATTCATTGTTTTGTGATTTATACCTTCAGTAGGAAATAATGAGCTTTTTGAAAAGAATTGAGAGACAAACAAACCAATGTTTTTGTTGTCGTTTTGAAATTGGATTTGTTGGGTATTCTTCTTATCTTTCATTGAATTCAATCACAAAGATCAGTAGAAATCTCAGTGATTTATGCCACGATATTTGTGTCTCTCCTCAGACTTAGTCATGTCTCAGGTGGAGAAGAAGGCAGGGCTGCTGCGGAGGACCTCTTCCTCAAAGAAACCCTTGAAAGAGAAGGTGGTGCTGATGTATGATGAGATTTTTGCGGTGAGTACTACAATGGGAAAATGTTAGTGATGAGTGAAAATTAGTTTATTTATAAAAAAATGTATGTGCACACAGTGTAAACAAAAATGTGTCTGTTTCTGTAAATTAGAAAGAAGATCCAGCCAAAAACAACCCTCGCTTCTGGGATGAGCTGTTTCTAATGAAGGTAAAGTCAAACAGAGAAATGCTTGACAAAAAGCCGCACACAGTTGGGTCGAAATGTATTTGTGTGTTTAAAGTGACGCCTTTTATATCATTAAAGCTAACAGAGACAAATGTTCCACATCAGTAAAAGAGATTTAAAAATATTCTGGCAAAATGTGAAAATATTTAGAAAATTGAATTCAGCTTTAAGCCTCATATTCATCAGTTAAATGTGCCTTGAGATTGTAATGTATGGAGAGAAAAGAGGAAGTAAAGATCTGAGCATATAGACTGCAGCTGCTTGTCTATGCTGAGGCTGTTTTGACATAAGGTCATTGTGAAATTTGAAAATGTCATTTCACCATAAATAACTTCTTTTGCACATCACATCCTTATGTAATGTCCTTCCACCACGTTTCAGGTGAACCTAGAGTACCTAGAGTCAAAGTTGGAGAGTGTCGACGGGGAGGAGGTTCAGCGGATCCAGGACAATATCAACTCTCTGTTCCACCACTGTGTCCAGGCACTGGGAGAGGAGCACCAGATCAAAGTGGTCAATGCTCTGCAGGTAGAGTTGGCGGATAGATTATTTTTTATCCATGAATTGGAATCTATGGTTTAGGACATCCTTTAAAAAGCAAACCCTTCACTCACCTCCTGTAGGTAATTGTTACATGAGCGTTCTTAGTTACCGTTGGGGTTTGTTTCCAAAGAGGCTCCTATAAAGTCTGAAGGTGGTTCAGTTTTGAAGCCTCTAACCCCGAGCAAACCACTGCTGCCTGTAAGGTTTGTATGTGCTCTGTGACGCATGAAAGCAGCAAGACAGCTAAATTATCCCAGCATCTCATACAGAGTCATTAAAGCATGTGAGATAAGTGTGTGGTTCTGTGAGTTGTACAAGACGCAGCTGTCTGCAAACAACTTCAAATCTCTGATAACATTAGCAGAATCATTTAACCCTGGTGTGCGATATGTGAAGAAGGTGTTCTGGTGAAAATACTCCACAGATCAGGTAGATAGCATTTTACATAAAAAAGATAAGTTGCCAGTGTCAGAGGATTATACACCAATCAGCTGTAACATAACTAACACTGTCAGGTGAAATGAATTAAAGTGATCAATGACGCCTGTAGTGGTTGGAATATTTTATTCATCAAGCGAAAATTTTGTCCTGAGGTTGATATATTGGAAGCAGGAACAATTGGTCTAAGTAAGGATGTTAGCAACTATGACAAGGGCCAAATTGTGATTGCCAAACGACCGGGTCAGAGTATCTTAAACTCTGCAGCTCCTGTGAGGTGTTTCCAGTTTGCAGTGGTCATTGTACCCGACCACAAGTGGTTAAAGGAAAGAAAACTGGTGAACTGGTGACAGGGTCATTGGTGGCCAGGGCTCATTGACGTTTGGGGGGGAGTGAAGGATGTCAAAGACTACAGAAGAGCTACAGTGTTTCAGAACACACAGTGCATCTACGGGTCAGGGCTGTTTTAGTGGCTAAAGAGGAACCTGCACAATATTAGGCAGGTGGGCATTAGTGGTGCATTCCATTTACCTCGCAACTTGGATCTCGGTGCCGGGAGTGACATCACACCCGAGTTAACGGCGTTCCAGTTGCAAGTTGGTAAGCAACATGAATGCCTTCAGGAGCAGCTTTGTTTTGTTAGCTAATACCAGACGATAACAACACACGAAGTGATCGTTTGTGCGCGAAAAAATAACATGACAACATGTCCACAGATAGAACTTGGACTGAGTTGCAAATAAACACGATAGTTACAGCTTCAACGTTACTGTAGATGCACGTAGCAGCCATGTTGTATTTTTAACTGAGACTACTGAAGAGTTTCTAAGTCGGAAATCTGACTTCAGGGGGGCGTTCCTGATGATGTATCAGACCGGCAACTTGTAATTTCTGACTTCCGAGATCAAATGGAACGCATCATAAGTCAAAGCTGATTGGTGTATAATATATTAGTATTTTATCACCACATTCCTTACTGTGATCACACACAGTATACTTAACAGATGAGAAAGAAGGAGAAAGATTCACATTTCTTTCACTCAGTAATCATTATGAAATTAATCCTATAAGGGGTGTGTAACGTGAGACACACTATTTAGGCCATAATGCCCAACACAAGTCAACCTTGGGAGGATCATAATGCTTTTTCTCCGCAGGTGAAATATCTCATCTTAACGACACAATAGAAGAATCACAAGCTTGCAGAAGATACTATAACTGCACTCAAAAGTCTCGCCTAATAGGGTTCATGGGTCTTTTATAGTGTCATCAATATACTGCCAAGAAGACTTGAGAGTGAAATGCTTTTTTGTTTCATGTTTTCTGGCAGTCACTTTACTCCTCTGCCTCCCTCCCCAGACTCTCTGTGCACTTTTCCGAGGGGTTCACCAGAAGAACAAGTCTGCGTCCGGCTTTGACATCATCAACATGCTGATGGGGTTTGACAAGGCTGAGCAAAGGATGAAGGTGTGTGTGTGTGTTTGGACTATCTGGAAGAAGGAAAGAAGAGAGATAAACGGTTTGTAGTTAATCATGGGATGTGTTTGTGTCCCTCAGGACCTGATGGAGAGACTGGACAGCCTTCTTTGTGGAGACGGATCAGAAAGTCTCAAGAGTCTGTGCCTCAAACTGCTCCTGTGTCTAGTGACGGTGAGGCAGAAAATATTTTAAAAAAGGAAGATGAACTATAATGTGTTTGGCTTTGGGGAATGCTAACATGAAAACCGTGTCTACAGGTAACAGACAATATAAGTCAGAACACCATCCTGGAATATGTGATGATCAACAGCATCTTTGAAGCCATTCTGCAGGTGAGCGATGAGCAGAAGACATTTGAGTCTTTTTGTGATTCTGGGATTTGAATTTGAATTTGAAAACAGTCTTTCTTCTTGTTGTGATCATATTTGTTATCCCTTTCTCTCCTTCTCAGATTCTGTCAGAGGTGTCCAGTAGAGGGCAGCATGGTTATGATGCTGTCGTTCTCCTAGCCCTTTTGGTCAACTACAGAAAATATGAGGTATCTGCATATTTATCAAATGAGACTGTATGCAGTCTATTGAAAATCCTTTCTAAGCAGGGAGGCTTAAGATGCATTTTAACTGATGAAATGAATGCCCACCTAGCCTGCCACGACTCAACTTAACATTTGTGCTGCTTAGTGCAGAATATCCAGGACAGATTTGTTGTTTCTATGAACTCTGAACTTAACATCTTTATTTAATATATATATCTGTAGTCATTTGCACACATTCACTCCTGAGAACTTATAGAACATTTCAGGTAGGCCTCCCTTCTGAGTTGCTTGTACACACATGCACCTCACAGCGGGAAGCGGGAGGTAGGACATAAAAAGAAGGACAGAGAAATGGCGGACGAAGAGGCATTTGTGCCATGATGACAGTTTTAGCCTTTACATCAATGTGTAGTTTGACATATTCATGGTATCAACAAAAGAGTGGAGAAGAACATACTGGTGAACAGAAGCCATAATGAAGCAGTGTGCTCAGGGTTGCAGGACATGAATATCAACAATCCCTCCCACTTGATTGCGGTGAATTTCCATTAATATTTCCTACTGCGTTCTCACATCAGCACACTCCGACTTTATGGGTAAAATTTAATGTTGGATTGGCAGGAAAAATTCTCGGTAAATGGGAGGGTAAAATTCAGCTGTTTGCGTTCACACATGCAGCTCACCTGAAAAATTTCAGGAAGTATTCAGGAGTTTTATTCAGGAGGTTTTTGCATGTGTGAATTTTGACTCTAAATAGAGAATTGATCAAGACTGGCTTTTAATTTTGACCACTGATATCAAAGGCAGGATTGATTTTCCTCCTGCGCTAAGCTTCCTGAGTGCAAAATGCCCTCAGCGACAGCTTTTTTTTGTCGCTGGGCTCTCAGATGAAAAAGGTGCAACTTTTGTGACTGCGTATATTCTGAATGTGCTCTGTGCACGTCTAAAGAAAGCTCCAGACACTTGAATAAAATCTGCATATTCATCATGTCGAAATAGGAAACTGTCAGATTCTTGAGAAATACTTTAGAAAATATACAGCAGATGTAAATGCTTTGACCTACTTTCATTGACATGCTTTGCATCATGGTGACCGTTTAAATTGTTTATTGATTCTAGATTTACATCACACCTTGCCAGTAATTTCAGATGTAACAAGTCTTTTGCTTATAAACTGAAATATACTGAATTATAAGGAGCTGTTTGAAATTTAAAATATTGGCACATTAAGAATAATAGCGGAATTCAGTTAATGCAAAAACTGGCGTTATACTTAATCCAAGTTGTGAGTCAAAATTGAAAGTGAATTCCAAAGGGGGATTTTGAGAAATAACTTTCCTAGTTACCTCAGGTATCAGAGACACAGACTTGTCTGTTATTTAGATGAAATGACTGAGAGTAACATCCACTCTAAAATGACTTCAAATTCACCTCCGTCTCTGGTTGTTTCTTGGAATGATAGGAATGGCAGCATGGGGGAGGGGAGGGGATACGAGGATGAGCATTGAGGTTTTGGGTTCACCCTCGTGTAGGCAAAGCAAGCAACAGCAGAAGAAGAAACCTTTGATGTACGTTAATAGAATCTGGGCTTCAAAATGTTTAAAACACAGCTTAACTTTTCTGTGACTTTCACGGTTTGAGTTATTGCTGCAGCCTGAAAAAAAAAAACTCTCAAACTTCAGGAGATGGAGTCCTCATATTCTCCACAAGCACACCGGTCCTGCTCGATGATAGTTGCCAAGTAAGGCCCCGTGTCCACCAAGCATTTTTTCCGGGCAGAAAAGCGCTGGCTGTCTGCTGGGGAGCGCTTGCATTATTAAGTGTTTGTGCGCTGAGAAGAAAAGCGCTGCATTTCCGTCCTGTCTCTATGACAACAGTCTGTTTATAACGGCCGCTGTATGACCGAAACGGCTCTGTTACTTTTTACTGTGCTTTAATGTTTTTTATTTTAGATCGTTTATTTCCCGTTCAGACACGGAGCAAAGAGGATGTGGGTACAAGACACGATCTGTAGGTGGCAAAACTACAGGGAATAGTTGAACAATTTTCAACTTGAGCCCTCGGAGCAGCTGCTCAAAATTCGCGGAGCGTTCGGAAAAATGACACTGGGTGCTGCGCTTTTTCTACAGACGGCTGCTGAAAATGTTCTCCCAATTGATAAAGGATGCAAGTGCTCAGAACAAAGCGCTTGGTGGACACGGGGCCAAAGTCATGTTCTTGGCAACTAACAATAAAGAAAGCGTAAAGGTTATGTTTATGTTTTTGTAGTGGCGTTAATGGACCTTGCATGTTTATATAAGAGACCATTATGTATTAACTTTTGTTCTCCTTCATCAACAATTCATACAGAAATGATTGAAGTATTGAGTTCAGTATTTGTGTCAAATTTTACCTGCTTCTGATTTGACTTCTCTCTTCCGTTTGTAAGTCTGTGAATCCGTACATAGTGAAGCTCTCCATTGTGGATGATGAGCCAACACTCGATGTAAGTATATAACTGATTAATATGAAGTAACCAGTGTGGTGTCAGGCTGATTATGAAAGGTTTGACTCAAACACTTTTCTCTCTCTCTCTCAGGGAATGGGGATGGTTGTCCACCACGCTCTGACAGAATATAACAGGTGAGATCTAAAAATGTCCGCATGTCAAGAACATGTTTTTCATCATGTGGTGCACGGTGGGCTGAGGCGGCTTTAGTTTAATATCTCCCACAAATGTTCTATTTCTATTCTCCTGACTAAATACGTCCCTTTTCTTCTTTGAGTTATTTATATCCGACAGCTTTCTTTGTCAGTCCGTTGTGTTTTTTTTAGATGAAGCAGAGGTTTAGAAATTAAAATGCTGTTTGGGAAGTCTGCCTGTGTCAATAGACGCATCAAAGTGATGGATGATGGCTCCGTACAGTTCATTGTTTTTGTGTTTAAACTGAATGCCCCTCCGATAATAAATAGCAGCAAGTAGAAGGAGATGTTATGGAAATGTGTGTTAGGTTACAAGTGCTATGTTTGAGTGGAGTCATATATCTTTGTCTCTGCTGCTGGATGGCCCTACCTGCCTGCCTTCATTTCTCCTTGTTTGAATCACTTCATACTGTCCTTTTCTGATCTTTCTTTCTCCTTTCAGGCAGTACAAAGACAAAGAGGAGGAGAACCAGGGGGGCTTCTTTTCAACCCTCACTAATATGGTAGGATCTTATACCCACTTTCTATTTTTACAATAGATGTATCAAGTGTCCTTGAGTATTTAGAAAAGCGCTAATTAAGTCTAATGTGTTATTATTATGATGTATATTTAAATGCTTTATCTTTAATTTAAAAGTGGCTGTTGGAGCAACTTGTTCTTCATCAGTGTTGGCTGATAGCTTGTTCCTTCTGCTTACAGGTGGGCAGCATGTTTATAGCAGACGCTGACGAGAAACTCTCGGTGCAGTAAGTGCAAAGTGAATTTAACTTGTCAGTCAAACTTCATTTGCATTGTTATCTACAACTTCAGTGAGAAAATCCTTCATAATCTCTTACTTGAGTCCGTAGCTCTTAAATCACAGACTCAAATTTGATTGGCTCACGGTGCAGCTTTGTTTTCTGTTAAAGGTAATTGATCTTTAAGTTACCAGTAAGAGTCAATATGAAACATTTCTGAGATCTAACAGTTGAGACTCTTGGTTCAAATGTTTTCTCTCAGAGTTACTTTCTGCTGGATGCTCTGGTTCTGGTCTTTGACTTTTTTATTATAACAACATTTGAACTTCAATACAATACTAGAATAAAAACAGGATACTCGATTTGTCTTTCAACACCAAAGCAGAACGGAAAAAAGGCACAATGAGGAGAATTTCCCTTAAAGATGTAAAGACTCTTACAAAAAACAATCCTTAGCACTCATCACGTATGACCAAGGAAATACATCACAAACTTCCCCCTGCAGGTTCATGACCAGATCAAGTCACTCCCAGAGAGAACTAACTGGAAATTCAACATTGAAATTATGTTGAAAAAAAGGCTGAAATTATGTCGGTCCATCCAAGACTTGTTTTTGACCATCAACATGTCAGAAACTCACCTCTTGTTTTATCATTTTGTTAACAACAGCAGGGTGACAAACTAACCAGTTTTGAACGCCTTTTCAACATGCGTCTTATAATCATCTTTTAAACAAGGGGGTGCAGCTGTGGCTCAGTGGTAAAGTCAGTCATCTCTCAACCAGACAGTCGGGGGTTTAATCCCCAGCTCCGTCAGTCACATGTCAGATGAGTCCTTGGGCAACACACCTAAACCCAAGTTGCTCCCGCTGCTTTGATGGCAGTGTATAAATGTGTCTGAATTGGATTAGCTTATACTGATGGTCACTTTACATAGCATCCTCTGCCATCAGTGTGTGAATGGGTAGACGTGACAGTGACACGCGGTGTAAAAGCGCTTTTGAGTAGAAGACTTGAAAAGCACTATACAAGTTCAAGTCCATTTACCATTTACCAGAAATATTATCAACGGGAAAAAAAGCATGTTAGGCTGTATCAGTCCCTTTTCTCTGATGTGGGTCTTGTGGATGTTAACGTTGGCAGGTTGGTGTTTGACTGAGTGTAGATCAGAGGCCAGGAGCAGTCTGAACTGATGAAGCCTTTGCTCAACTTGCAGAGGTGTGTGGTTGTGTTAGAGCTAAAGAGCGCCTATCAACCACTCAGGAGTTTAAGTTTTAATTCTCATGAAAACCATCATGTTGTAGACGCTGCTCTCTCTCTTCTCTGTTTAAAATGCTTGACCGCTGCTGCTCTAAACATCAATGTATCTGTCCTTTTGACTTCTTCACATTTTCATTTAAGTCCCTGAAAGAGTTTGGGGTGACAACATTAAAACAGTTTCTCTGCACAGTGTACTGCAGAGGTTACATCTTTAATGTGAAGTACTTTATAAACATTACAATTGAATGTAAAATGATGTATTGGCGGTTGCACACTTTGTGCAGTAGTTAATGATACAGGAAATTAAAAGAGTGACCTGCTGTTGAAATTATTAATAACTTGAAACAGCAGACTGCCCCTCCACTTGTCTCCTGAACTCGACTTCATCAGAGCGTGGAGCTTCTTAGTGCCCCGTCTAATGTTGTGTGAAGGTTTGAAGGTTTTATTTTCTAAATGAATGAGCTGACTCTAACCTCAAACTTCCTTTTCTTCCTCAGGACAAATGAGGCCATTCTGTTGGCGCTGTACGAGGCTGTGCACCTAAACCGGAACTTCATCACTGTGTTAGCACAGGTGAGACTCATGACTTTTCTCATGGTGTACATGGGCTCACCTTATTGGAAGTTAAAAAATATAAACAAACTCCATTCAAACTAATCTTTCGCCTACCACACACACCCACATTTGTTTCATCATTTATCGTTCTCTGAGGAGATTGTGGGTTTGAAAAGGGCGGAGTTATCTGAAAACTACAGCAGGTCATTAAGGGCTCTTTAAAGTTCGATGAAGAGTCAGAGAGTGATATCCTTATCCTCATCTTATTTTTCATCTTTAAACACATTGCTTAAGGTTTTTTATTCACAAACATTTTCAGACTACTATTATTATTTTATTCTTTTTTATTTATTTTCGGACTTTTTATACCTTTTATTCAAGAGACAGGACAGTGGATAGAGTCAGAAATCGGGGAAAGATAGAGTGGGGAATGCCACAGGTCGGATTTGAACCTAGGCCGCCAGCTTACAGGACCATAGCCTCAGTACATGGGGCGCGCCCACTAACCACTGGGCTACTCCCATACACTACATCTTTCTTTATCTCCTCTCTTCTTGTCCTGTCTCTAGATACATCATCAAAAGATTTTCTTTCCTTTGCCTTCTAACCTTCCAACAGTCTTGACGTTTGTGTTTTGATTGACATTTAACAGTAATAGACAAAACGAGTCATTTTTTTAAACAAAGGAGGACACAGCGTTGATCTGTTTAACAGTAAATCCGTGTTTTAACCATCCTAACTCACTGAGGATTGGTCACAAATGTAGTCAAATCAAAACAATGCATCCATAGCAGTTTTCACACATGCACTCCTGGAAATAACTCGCCTGTCAGAAAGAAGGGGAGGCAAGACACGATGTGTTGTCAATGCAGGATGGCGGACTGAGCAACAGAGTCTGACAGTATAGAGTACAGTATATAGAAGTGTTTTGCCTTCTTATCAATACTTCATGTAATTGGAAGTATTCACAGTATCGTGAAACAAGTGGACAAGAACGTACTGTCGAGCAGAGAAGAGTACGAACAGCTTCAGTACATGCACAGAGATCGCACCTGTCATGTACAGGTCGATATATGAAGTAGGCAAAAAATCATAATCCGGGTTATTTTGTTTGATATTGAGATCATGATTATTAAACACAATTACTTATTGATTTTACAACATCTGCATCACATGCATTTATCAAACCTAAACACTCTTAACACTTCAACAATCTGAGCACTTTGAAAAACAAGAAATCATTTAAAAAAAATACATAAATAATACAATATAAAGTAATAATAAATGAACTATGTTTTTCAGTAAGTGGTGATGTACACCAAAATATAGAAACAAACACTTTTCTACATTTACCTCACACCTAACCTGAAACAAACGGCGGACAAAATGAGAACAACACAGCATGCGGGCAGTAATCGTTAAATCTTGATTATCTTGTTTTTATGATCGAGGGAAGCCAAAGTGGAAATCAAAATCGAAAGTCGATTAATTGCCCAGCCTTAATATAAACATCACCACCCCCGACTGCTCACTTGTTGTGAATCATCCTGAATATTTCTTGCTGCATTCTCACATCAGCTCACCATAATATCTTTCCAGTATCAGAAATCTTTTTAGCAGCTGGCAGGAAAAAGTCTGGGGGAAATATTTGGCTGTTTGTGTTCTCACTTGCGGCTCACCTAAAACATAATTGGACAATTACAGAAGTTCAGTGTGTGTGTCAAAACACTGCATGCAAACTTTCCCAGGAGGCCACTTGGCTGCTTTTTTGCAGTGCCGTATTGTTTCATAAATACAAGATAAATTAGCTGTTCAATGTAACATTCTGTTGACACGCGTTGCTGTACCTGAAGTGAAGGCTCCTTATCCAGAATCCCTTTTCTTCGTCCTCTCTAACTCTCCTGCCCAGCCAGTGCTGGGACAGCCTTTCCCTGTTAATGATCTCACATGTTTATTTGGTTTTTGAACAGAGCCATCCTGAGATTGACATCCCAACCACACCTACCACACCTACCACGCCTACTCCAACCACACCGCTTGGCACAACACCACCCTCCCTAGACAGTAAGTCAATCCTCTTTTTACTTTTCAGAGCATGGCTGTAAGAAACATGGATGTAGTGTCTGTTACATTAAACACGGGTTTCTGAAGTTTTCAGTTTTATATTTGGGTTGTTTCTCACTGCCTTCATGCAAGTTTTTAGAACCAGATGAATTTATGAAAGGAAGCAGGGTTAATTTAACGCTGTCTCAAGGCTATGAAGTATGTAAATGATATGTTTAGGTGTTAAAGCAAAAGTTTATACCATCTTAAAGGTCATATATTATGCAAAACACACTTCGCCTATCATGTTTTTCAAACACTTATGTGTCCCAAGTCTGTCTAAAAACCCCCAAAGTATGAGAAAAGTCCATCCTCTCCGTCTTTTGCCTGCTCCACTTTTCAGAAAATGTGTGCTCTAACAGGCCGTTTGGAGATTTTCCCTTTGTGACATCACAAAGGGCAGTAACCCCTCCCCCAGGTGTTTGTTCTGCCCTCTGAGTCTGCCTTGTCAACGTGAACAATTGATCATGGGGTGAGAAAGCCCGAGGTCCATCCCCTTCCAGAGAGGGGCGTGGTCTAACCCATAGACTGTAAATATTGATGATCGAAGCCTGAGTGACGTCAGCCATCTGTTCCTGCAGGAGGCTCTGGAGGCTCATCGGCAGCCGCCGCCATGCTGGAAATGCGGTCTCACCCTAACTTTCAGTCAACCTAACGACAGGCTGAGAGCTGGAGCTGAGGCGGGTTTTCAGCCTCTTTACGAACCGTTACATCGCGCCCACTTGTCAATCACGTCAGCCACGCGCCTAACTATGAATAACATACAGTATATAGTTTTCAAAAAAATTCACCCCCCGTACAGTGTGTGGTGTGTGCCCATGATGACAATAACTAATCAGACCTATTTCGTTTTTGATACCGGGCTGTAAACATGTTTATTTATGTTGTAAAAACGGCTTTTTTGCCTGTCATGTGTTGTGACTTCAGATGTTCCCTGATCCAGCCTCAAGCGGACACTCGAGGAACTGCAACATTTTGCACTTCCGCATTGGCTTCATTTTTCAAGACCAGTGGTTGTCATTTGGGTCAAACACAGCTCACAGACACAGAAACAGCCTGTTCTGAGCAGCACAGACATGTTTTGGGGACCTTGGAGACTTGTTTAAACTTGTTGAAAAGGAGGATAACATTTGACCTTTAATTAAAACCCTTTTACATGAACAAACTGTCAAAGTTGCTAAAAATGCAAACTACAATAATTAATTCAGTATCTCCCCCCCCCCCCCCATATGTTTCAGTGTCTTTAAAGTCCTTAATTTTGGAGGCTACCTTTTTTTGGTCTCTATGAAATGCATTTTTGCAGCCTTTAAAACTGAACAGAAAATAGAGCAAGAGCGTTTGGGGATGAAGGGTTTGTCGGCTTTCAAGTCAAATTAGTTTTAACAGTTTAAACATGCATTTTTTAATACTGCGCCTTTAAACATGGTGACTCTCGTTCCCTCCTGCCTTGAGGCACACATGTACCCTCAACAGCAGCCTTTTCAAATATTTAATAGATTTGAAAGGTTAGGTGATTCAACAGTAATCCTTACCAAGCAAACTTGTTTATTACACTTTAACAGCTACATTAAAACACTAACTCAAGTTTTCGTATTTATCAAGTTAAACCTGACTAAACGTACGTCACCCCGGACGTCTTTAAAAGGTGAACGTTGCTGCAAACATGTTTGTAACCAGGTCATTCAGCATGCTCACACACTGAAACTGTTAAAAGGTGCATGTTTCTATATCTGGCTCGCTTTCCTGCCATTGCTTTAAACCCAAGAGCCATTTTCTCCATAAAATATTAACATACAGCTTTAAATACAGATGAATGTTTGACATGCCGCGTGCATTACCACATGTCATGGGAGCCTCAGCACTCAGAGGACCATCTTAGACCAGAGGCGCACACACACACACACACACACACACACACACACACACACACACACACACACACACACACACACACACACACACACACATTAATGTAATCACATGTCAGAAATATACTTTTCCTTCCACGTTAAAGCCCCATGTAATGATATGTTTGTTGACAGAGTAAAGTCTTTTGTTCTGCACTGATTGGAAGATGAATCAAACAAATTTGGGTTAAAGGGTTCAGGGGGAGATAGAAATATGTAAGAGACCCCTTCATCATTTATCCATGGAACAAGCTGTATGTTTGAGCGAGCAGAGATTTTTTCTTTAATGGATGTAGATGCCTGTCTGGACAAGAGAGCAGCTACAGTAACGGGACAAAGACATCACTTTTTTGTAATGATGTTTTTTGCTTGAATGAGCTTCCGTCTGCCTTTAAAGGGCAACAGCTCTTTTTTAGTCTCTGTGTTAGACAGTTTGGGCTAAGGTATGTGGGGCATCATTATTTATTAAATAACCGACTGAGCAGTTCTGGGACTCAAAGTTTGACTTGTTGTCATCTTTCTGTGTATTTTAAATGGCTGGGAATCTTTGGGTGTCTCACGATTTCGATTTCGATTCTTGGGGTCACGATTCGATTCAGAATCGATTTTTGATTCAAAACGATTCTGGATTCATGGATCCATGGATTCAAAGTCTGTTTATGAATTAGTACATACTTCAGGATCTGCTCCAGTCATCTGTGAGACTGGCTGAATTTCTTGTTGCTCTATTTGGCATTCTACTGAGTTAAAGAGTTAGCTTTAGCACTTAGCAGGGAGTGACTGATAAGCCCCCCCCCCCCAAAAAAAAAAAAAAAAATCGATTTTTGGAAGTTATGAATCGATTTTAAATATTAGAAGAGAAGAATCTCGATTTTTACTTACATTTTTTTCCTACCTCTAGAATTGAACATATTTGTATGCCGTCATTTTTCGTAATAGTTAGAGAAAATATTGGTTTTATTCAAAGTAGTCATGATTATGCTTGATTGAAGTTTTATTTGTACATCTGTTTCGTAGTGATGAACAACCCGGAGCTGCCGCTGGATCCCAACCTGCAGACGAGCAACCTTCTGATCACCTTCCTCAAGTATGCCTCCATTGTAATGCAGGACACTAAAGGTAAATATGCATTTCCTCCTCCTCCTCCTCCTCCTCCTCCTCCTCCTTTGTCTCTGTCACTCTGCCTTCCTGTAATTATTCATTCTTCCACTTTTTTTTGTCCTGAACTCTCACAGAGTTTTATTACAACACAGAGGCAAATAAATTCTCCCCTCTTCAAATCCCCCGGTGTTATCACACTTTAATACAAGCATTTGTTTTCAGTAAGCCCCCTCTTAAAACATCTTATATGTGTGTGTTTCCAGATGAACATCGACTCAACAGTGCCAGACTGTGCCTAATCATCCTCACCTGCATAGCCGAGGTAAGAGCAGGTACGCTGCTGTGACATTTAATCCACCACACAGATTGTCTTTGTTCTGACTCCACCTGTGTGCTTGTTCGTGTGTGTGTGTGTGGGTGTGGGTGTGGGTGTGTGTGTGTGTGTGTGTGTGTGTGTGTGTGTGTGTGTGTGTGTGTGTGTGTGTGTGTGTGTGTGTGTGTGTGGGTGTGGGTGTGGGTGTGGGTGTGGGTGTGTGTGGGTGTGGGTGTGGGTGTGGGTGTGTGTGTGTGTGTGTGTGTGTGATAGGACCAGTACGCTGATGCCTTTCTTCACGATGACAACATGAACTTCAGAGTCAATCTCCACAGAATGGTGAGTTTCATGTTGTGAGTTGAGAATTGGAAATGAGCACAACAAATTTATTGTTGACAGCGTAACAAGTCATCTTGTAGATTTCCCTTCCTATCAGCAAGAGCTCCTGTGACGTGTTTTTACTGGTTATGAAACAGACAGTAATTAACACTGAGTCCTCTATATGACCTACACAAGCAAACAAGAGCATCAGGAACAAGATTGATTATTTCAAAATAGTCATTTTTAATGCCTGCCCATGGGTAGGTGTCAGACCACGTGATTCACAGCATGCTGCCAAAACAGCCTTTGATTACATTTTCCACAGCAAAGATTGACAGTGAGTGATACCTTTGACCTTTAAAAGACAGCAGGAGCAGGTTTTTAAAAATCCAAATCCACTACTTACATGTACAGGACAGGATCAGCAAAGACATAAGAGGTACAGCTTTGTCCACAGCAGTTGCAAATGTTTTGTGGCAGCTTCAGCTTTTAAGACTTATGACACACAGATTACGACTTTCTGTTTTTTGTCATGCACGTGTTCTTGTAAAATGATGACAAACCTTGTTTAAATGATGGAGAAGTCAAGGTTCCCAGGGAGAAAAAAAACGTCCTAAAAGTGTCATGTTGTAATTGCCTGATCAAGCCCAGTTTATTTAGGTGCATGTCAACACACTGTGTGACAAAGACTTTTATACAGTATTATGTTTGATCATTTTAACACTTCTTAAAAGTAGAGAAAAATCTCTACACCTGAATGCGTGACAGGAGCTTCGGAGGAGGTTGGACAATGAGAACAGCTTCCGCACACCGTCTCGTTTAATGCTGACGACAGTGTGCGGGAGATCTCTCATTAACTTACACTTCTTATAAGTGACTTTGCCATTTCACAGCTCAAGTTAAATTCTTTTTTTTTCAGCCAATGAGACACAGAAAAAAAGCAGTGGACAAGAACATCCCTTCACGGCCTCTGGTGTGTGCGGTTCTAGGTATGAAAAGAAAATCATACATGTTGTTTTCCTCTGGCTTGCAGTGACTTTGATGTTTGACATTTTCTAATCCTAAAAATAGCGACCTACTTTCTGAATGTATCTTACTGCCCATGGAAATGGCAACACAGCAGAACACAGCCAAGCAGATTTTTCTCATTACTTCAACTTGGGTCATTGTGTTTTTTCTGGCATGTTTGTATCAGTCTTACTTTACTCTGTCTCATCGGTGCCTCTTTGTCTAGATCTGATGGTGGAGTTCATTGTCACCCACATGATGAAGGATTTCCCCATGGATTTATACTTGTGAGAACACAAACACATCACACACGTTTTACAGTCTCATCCACCAACTAGCTCCATCATCACAGCTTCATGTGTTTATTTCCTGCACAGGCGCTGTGTGCAGATCATCCACAAACTGCTGTGCTACCAGAAGAAGTGCAGAATCAGGTTACACTACACCTGGAGAGAGCTCTGGTCAGGTAAGGATGCCGCACTAATCTAGGCCAATTTAACCAGAATTATTGGGCAGGAACTTTTTCTAGAGGACCAAGAACATTTTGGGGAACCTAATGTGCTTTTGGTTAGCTACACCAAGGACAAACATATCCTGTATGATGCTGGGGCTGTAGAACTTTTTTAAGTGATGCAACTTAATGACTTGACACAAAACTACGACTTAAAATCTAAGCAGCTCCTATCGCTTCAAACACCATCGCATCCGTGCAGCACGGGCTCATTTCATCCTCTAAGCTGCACGATAGATGTGGAGGTAGGAAGAGGGTCGTAGTTGGCATCTAAGAAGTAACAAAAACATCCACAGTTAGCAGGATGGACTCACCCCGCGAGTGGTTGCCATGGTTGCTACTCCTTTTTTCTGCTTTATGGCGGATTTGCAACCCAACTATCTACATTCCGCCACCTGCTGTATCCGATTGTGTACTTAAGCAAGTGTACTCGGGTACGTAACGATGTTACTGATGTGAACACAGACCAGCGGGGGAGAAGAGAGGGGGAGCAATCGTGCTCGGGCACGGTACGAAACAATCATGCCTAATTTGAAAACAACCCTAAGAAAACATGACAGAACAAATGAAACAATGTCAGGACAAGAGGTGGACATTTCTATTTGTTTTTTTAACTGTTAAAAATAATGCTTTTTAAAATGAGGAAAAAAATAAAATGAGAAAGGGAGTAAATACAAGCAACCACACTGGTGAATCAAAGATGAAACATGTGGTTGAGCAAACTGGACAGTGAATGAGAAAGAGAGAGCAGTAATGATGGTTAAAAGATATACAGATATATTTGAAGAGAAAATACACTAAGAGAACTCAAAGTCGCCGAATAGTCATCGGAAAGGGATTAAAGTTTTTCTTTCAAAATGCACCTTCAAAGCCCCGGAGCTTAAATCTCCCTCAATGTTTTTATAAACCCTCAGGCTTTATCTTTTCTTTTCTTTTTTAATGGAACCAAACATTTTCTATAAAAAAGAAAAAGTGTCACGCTGTTCTGAGCTGTAGACATACTACAGTGTGAATATCATATTGAAGTGAACAAATGAATAGGACCTTTACTGCTGGAACAAGAGCTCGCCTCAGCTCAATGCATCGCTGTGCACTGAAGCCCAACAGGACAGATTTTATGGTTTGCTTTGATTGATTTAGACTCACACACATACATTTCCATATTAGCCCATCATGAGTACTAAGCGACATTTAGCAAATTAATGCCCCATGTCCACGTAGCATTTTTATCTGAGCGCCAGCGCCTTTGTCAATTGTTTAAAATAAGCAGAGACCATTTGCAGCATCCGGCGACTTCCCGGAGACAAAGTGCGGTGCCCAGCATCTTTTCTTCTGACCACTCCGCCTTTTTTGTGCGGCTGCTCTGAGCGTTCAAGTTAAAAATCTTTCAACTTTTCAGAAAGGCGCTGTTGACGTCACTGGCGCTGTTTTCCAAATGTATGATATTCCCCATATTTTAGCCGCCTACGGATCGTTTCTTGTACCCACATCCTCTTTGCTCCGTGTCTGCTGGGGTAAAGTCGATCTCAAATAAAAAACATAAAGTCAAAATCAATAGAACAGTGCGGCTGGTTATACAGCGGCTGTTGTCGACAGACTGTTGTCAAAGAGACAGTACGGACGTGCAGCACTTTTCTTCCAGTGCAAAAACGCTTCATACAAAAGCTCCCAAGCACACAGCCAGCGCTTTTCTGGCTGAAAAAAAAAAGCTAGGCTACGTGGCAAGGAAAAATGTCCTTTAAGTGGCAGAAACCTGGAGCAAAACCAGACTCATGTTGAACAGCCATCTGCTGAAGAGGCAGAGCGGGATTTTCTGGCACAACTTCACCAACTAACAAGGTGCATGAAGAGTGAAAGGCTTGAAGAGGTCAACATGCTCCAGCAACACTTGTAGGATCAGGATGACCCTGATGAAGGCCAGAAGCCGAAACTCGTCGGTCTAATTTGTTAACAAAGTTGATCTTCATACTACAAGTGCTGCTCGAGCATTTCGAGGAGCCATCTGCTGAAACTGCTGGGCTTGGAAAGGGGGATAGAGAGAGATGAAGAAGGAGAAGGATAGAGACGAACAGAGCAACAACAGTCAATAAGATAGATGTATAGGAAATGTTGAGATCTTTTCAGCATCAAGCTGTCAGGAGGAGCTGACAAAAACGGTCAGAAATTAAAGCTCCTCACAGCTTTCCTTATTATTAAAGTTTCAGGACAAAATCATTTGCATGAATAGAAAACACATTTCAGTGTGCAGGGAATCTGCTTTATGAGGGTCATAAATGGTTCTTGTTTTAGTTTTTTTTAACAAAGACATCTTACTCCTGAAGTCATGAAACCTGTTGTTTTTAAAATGTATTGTGTCATTGAGATTGGACAAGAGAGTCGTTAAAGAAAGCCAACACTTCCTGGTGGCCCGTTTTCAGTCTGGTCAACACACAGGAGACGATCCATCAGTCTGTAACGGCCCCATAGCGCTGAGTGTCATTAGGATGCATTCTCCCCTAATCAGACAAATAATCACCTTAATTCCCTGAACAACAGAAACTCTGTCCTCCTGATGGTGATAATGACACGCCCTGAAATAAGACTGGAGAGAGAAAAAAGCCCAATTAAAAGGAAAGACGTGTTTATCTTCATTCAGGTTGTTATTTTGCAATCCTGTTTTGGAGCTTGTTAAAAGCCTTTTGTGCACACTTTGGTTCTTGTTATGGCTTTTGTTTTCCTCCATAAGAACTCGATTTGGTGTTGAAAGGTTCCCCCCTCCTGTGTTTCCATTATCAGCCTTAATACAAAAAAAAGACACACAGGAAAGCAGACTGCTGCCACATGACTCTGCTGTTAGACGACTATCAACACTCAGATTATTTCATGACTTTTTGCACGTCTCTCTCTGCGCAGCGCTCATCAACCTGCTGAAGTTCCTGCTGTCAAACGAGACCACACTGCTGGCCAAGCACAACATCTTTCATCTAGCCTTACTGGTGAGCAACACACACATACACACACACACACACACAGACACACACACACACACACACACGCACGCACGCACGCACGCACACACACACACACACACACACACACACACACACACACACACACACACACACACACACACACACACACACACCCCCGCCCCCCCCCCCCCCCAGACTGTAAACGGCTTTCACATTAGTTTTAGTTAGTCCTGTAGTTCAGAGGGGACCAAAGAGGCTGAGTTTGCAGAATTGTATTCATTTATTTCATGTTTATTTGTATAGGGTCAAGTATGGAGCAGGTAAATTGTTTCCATACTCTTTAGCATTTATAGCCTTATCGTATTTGTAACGCCCAACCCTACATCGGCCTTTAAAATACATAAAACTCAACAGCAATGATGCAATTTGAACTATTTTTAGTTTGTTTCTTTTACCTAATTTGTGTTGTTGAGTTGTTCTATTTCAAGACTGATGAGTGACGTATTCCGACATGTGTCTCCTCATCCAGGTAGTGAACCTGTTCAACATGTTCATAACATACGGCGACACATTCCTGCCCACCTCCAACAGCTACGACGAGTTGTACTACGAAATCGTACGAATGCACCAGGTCTTTGACAACCTCTACTGTATGGGTATGTGAGCATTCAGAGTATTATATAAGTCATATGTAAGTCTCAAACAAAAGCTGCCATGTAGAAATAGAAGCTGGGAACGAAAACGATTGAGGAAGGTTGATGTACATGTAGCCTACAACAGGTTCAGCTTCATGTACATTTAAGTGATTCAGATTCTAATAGTACAATAGTGTTTGTGTCCAACTCCCCACTCTGCTGCTCTTAGTTTCTCTTCAGGAGAGCAAATCCATCGCCAATTAATTCCTTTGTTTTAAAGAAGCGGCAACCGCCAGTGTTGAAAAGTGAAGCCAAAGCTAGCGGCTGAGGCTAGCCACCAAAGCCTCAGAAGACATATTACACACCCATTCTAAAATTGCCCATTTTTAAGAAATAAACATGTTTACAGACTGACGAAAAAATGAATTTTGGTCTGAATAGCTCATTTAATTATCAGCACACACTGTTAGGGGAGGGTTGTATAACTCATGACATCACTGAGACTATGTCTATTTTTTACAGACTATGGTTTTAACAGTTTTCCTGATCAGCGTTAGCTACTTTTCAGCTCAAATAAATCTTCAAGTACCCTAAATATTTGTACTACTTCTATCCCTCATTAGTAACTGAATAGTATTTCTGTTGGAGAAGCGAGCAGCCGAGGAGTGACAACAACATGACTAATATTAATACGTTTTTTGTGTCATCCTGTGGTTCCAGTTTCTGTATTAAAGATGTTTGCTAAATTGTTAATTGGAAATTTTTGGATTTAAGATACTTGTTTGCACAGAACAGGGAATTTTAAAATATCACTTTTGGCTCTAGGTAACTCTCATAGATTTCTTTTAAAGGTTTTTTTGGGGTGGGCTTTTTATGCCTTTATTGAGAGATAGGACAGTGGATAGAGTCAGAAATGGAGGAGAGAGAGAGAGAGAGAGAGAGAGTGGTAAGTGACATGCGGGAAAGGAGCCACAAGTTGGATTTGAACCTGGGCCGCCCCCTTGGAAGACTATAGCCTCCATACACGGAGCACACACACTAACCACTAGGCTACTGGCACCCCCCCAGGGGGGGGGCCCCTGTTAATCTCATTGAGAGTGAGATTAACAGATACATTAGTAAAGAAAAGAAATGTTATCATGAGTAATGAAAATAAATGTGTGCCTGTGTTTGCATCTCATTCTCTTCTTATTCTGCCTTCCAGTTTTAAGAGTATCAACCAACACGGGCCAGTGGAAGGAAGCAGCCAGTAAAGTTACACACGCCCTTGTCAATGTTCGGTAAAAACACACACTCACACAAACACACACATATAGTCTCAATGATCAAAAACAGTGTCCTAAGAGTGAGAAAAGAGTCATGAGGCATTGAGCAGAATTGCAAATTGAAAGGTAAAAATAAAGTGAATGAAGTCTTTGGAAGTGTAATTTAGCTTCTTCATCTGCAGCCTTTCTTCTGTCCCTCCTCTTCCTCCCCGAGGCCCCTCTGTTTGATATTTTTTAAGCCTTTATCTGCTTCAACCCAACATTACTGTACTACACACACGCTGTACAATATCCCAGCTTTACCATTCCCCCTGTAATCTCTCTTTCATCCTCCATCTTCTCTGAGGAGATGATCCTCTGAGGTCACCCTGACATGGAGGCCCCCTGAGGGAACCCGTACAAGCGGGATACTCCCAAAAGATTCACCCCCTCACAGGGCTTCTAATTGAGGAGACTCCAGTGTTTAAATAATCAGTCACAGGGGTTAAAGGGAAGGAGTGGGAGGAAAAGATTGAACGAGTAATATTTGAATGAAAAGATGAAGACAGAGAGGTATAAAGAAACCAGAGACTCTGTTGAAATGAACTCACATGAAGGGACAAATCCTATTTAACTCCCATCAGTTCTCTGGCCTCCCACACTTCATGACATCAGAATTACCACTAATGAGACTTTTCTGCGTATTTGTCTCTATTATTTATCTGATATACGACAACCTCTAAAACAAACCTTTCCCTCTCATAGTTCTGCGCATATATAAGCTTAGATTACAGCTATAAAGCATTTTATTATTGAATGATATGATAATGCTGGAATAGACTGCCTTTGGCTTCACGCAAGTAAAGAAATCAAGAAGAATTGAATAGAAATGAGTGTAAGGGCGCACTCCAACTAGGCTATTCGTACCGTGCCTTAGCACGCTTCACCCCTAAAGTCCAGTTCGTTTGCCTACTGTGAGTGCTCCCATCTGTGCCCAAGAACGGTACACTTCCTTGGTCCTAGCACGCTTGGAAGAGGTGTGCTTCAGCATGGTACAGTTCATGCACAAGCATAAGAACGGGTACACAACGTGGACAGCCTTCATTAAGGAGAAATCCCGGAGTGGTATGTCTGTTTCTGACTAAAATGACTCAAAATAAGTCAGTGATGTAGCTGTCATTACTCTGTGTTGTTCTGCGATGTGCGGACCCGACCGTGTGTCCCTTGAATTATTTTTTATTTTGGAGTCCGCCTGTCTTTTAAACTAAGAACACTTCATCATAACGTAAAGCCATTCACGTGTTGTATTACAACTTCTGTACAAGAGGTAACCGTGCTCAGGCCCGGTTAGTCCTGGAGCAGTGGGAGTGCAGGCCAGCGGGGGAATGGGGAGGGGGGACAATGGTGACTAAGCACATTCGGGACACTTTGCCTAGTGTGAGTGCGCCCTAAGTTTAGTGGCTCAAATGTAACTGGTGTTGCTAAGAAATGTGCTGTGTTATTGAATCCCTTAGAAAACATCATATCAGTCGTTTGTTGCTGAACAATTACCAAAAGACTTTTCTAGAATCACTCTGCAGTTTTAGTAAAAGGCTGTTTTCAATGTTAGTTTAAATACAGTAAACACGTAACTACAGTATGAATAATATTTCTGACTCAGTCCTCACAAAGTCATTTCCTTGTTGCTGTTGTCATACAAGGATGCCAACGCTGCTCATAAACACTGCTTACTTAATAATTTATGGCTGCATCAAAATCTGACAAACAAACATAAATACAGGAGAATAACAATAGAAGTGAAAGTTACTGCAGCAGAACCTGCAGGCTACGACTGGGCAGGCTGACATCATCCCTTTACAGAAGCTCAGGTTTTTCTGAAACAGCTTCTCCCAGCAGCGTAAAGAAGAACGTGCAGATCTTCAGAGGCAGCTTGTTTTGACGCTCAGGTCGACACATTATTGTGATGCACTGAGATTTACAAGGAAAGTGTTTGTGTGGGCTCCTTTAACAGCACACTTTAATCTCACACGATTTGATCACCAGTCTGTCTCCACTGCTCTTTGTCTGTTCTTGTTTCTTTTCCATGTCAGCAAAAAATGAAAACTTGATCACAAATTAAGATAAGTTCGGTCCACCCTGTGTGGAGCCCAATGCAGATAGAAAATAATGATTCATGGTTTAATGACAACTAGAATGATAATAACATTTGTCTGCAGCATTTCTGTGTGCACATATTTATGCATTAAAATGTTGATCCTGGATTGAGAGGAAACTCTTTTTTTTTTTCTTAAAGGGCAATCATCAACCATTTTAACCCCAAGATAGAGTCGTACGCTGCTGTGAACCACATCTCCCAGCTGTCAGAGGAGCAGGTAAACACAACACACAGTCCGCCCTCTCACCCACTGACGAGAGCTCTCATGTAAATAAAAATGAACTTCAGAAACATCTCGAGGCCATTTAGGTGAAATCCTCTGAGACATCGCTCTTGTCATTTTAAAAGTAAATCTTGATGAATTTTTTAGTGAGCAATGGAGAACACGCAGTACTTTAAAGTGTTTGAAACGGGGTTCACTGCATTTTATTTTGAAAGAGTCTGTTCATCTATAAGGTAGTTACGGCTGTGTGGCAGAGATGGATGACTCAAACATCACTTATAGAGATGAGACAAGCAGAGCAGTTGTTATTACACCCCACTGAGCTCAAAACTGGCTGATTCATGACACTCAGGTCAGGCAGGAGGGAGGACACTGCTCATAAACCATACAAAACTTTGAATACCGTACATGACACATTATGACACACCCGTTTTAGTTGCTGTCACTTTTGGACAAATTGAAAGGTAAAAAAGATGGAATAATAATCTGCTTTTGCAGTAATCACCTTTTTTTTCTGTTTAAGGAAAAATGTCACTAACGAGAAAAAATAAGCATAACTGATGGTTTTGTGTTTATTCTGTTATGTTCTTTGAATGTCTGGGCTTCTCTTAAGTCTACAGCCAATCTCGAAGAGATCACAGATCTAAAGGCGCATTCACACATACTCCGTGCGCGCCGCGGTCCGTCTGCGCCACGGTTTTGTTCCGTCGGACGGCGCGCGTCCATTCACACTGGATCCGTCTCTGGAACGTCAGCGCAGCGAAGCGCACTCATGATCAGCTGTACACACATCACGGGAGAACTACAAGATCACGCGGGAATAAAGACAAAAACGTGCAGACAACATGTCTCTTTGTCTTTCTGAGGATGATTTGTTGTTCGTTTGGTGCCTGTTTTGACGTTACGTTGATAAAGTGATGAAAAATACGATCGCGAGTCCGTATATTGTGTTTTATTTTGAAATTGACCGGATGCTCTGTGCGTTTCCTTGTCTGACTTCCTGTCCGGGTTGTGATATTCTGTCTAGCTTGACGCGTGTCTGCAGCGTACTCCGTCGAAAATAGACCTGCAGCGTATTTGAAACGGAGCAGAGCGACGTGGCGCTGGTGGCACGCCCCGGAGACGGACCGCAGCGCCGGCTGTGTGAACACAATGATTGACTAGAGTGGCGGCTAACTACGGCGTAGTGCGCGGCGCTGACGGACCGCGGCGCGCACGGAGTATGTGTGAATGCACCTTAACTCTCAATATGAGTCCAAGTGTTTTGCAGACACAAAAAGCGTTAATGTTATTTTCACACATTCACAAAACTCCTGAAAATGTTCTGATGGGGTGGAGCTGCATGAGTGAACGTAAACAGATGAATTTTGGACCTCGACTTTCCTTAGACTTTTTCCAGCCAGCACCCTGATAAAATACTGCATGAAGTCGGAGAGTGCTGATGAGAAAACCAAGCAGGAAATATTAAGGACAATTCACAACAGGCAGGCAGGCAGAATCAGAATCAGAATCAGATATCAAAGATGTTTATATCAGGTGATCAGCGCGATCGTTGTGCACATAATGAAGCAGCTTCAAACTCTTTTCTGCTCGACATGTTATTCACAGCCAAGTCACTGATACTGAGAATACGTCCAATTACACGTATCATTGATCTAAAGGGAAAAAAACTGTCATTATTGTCGGACTTTGTCCTTTCATCCGCCATCTTCAGTTTCCACAGCATCTTTTTTTTTATTTTACATTAGTTCTTGCTTCCAGAGAGATCCAAACTTTCAGGAGTGAATGTTTGAAAACAGCTTAAGAGTGAAGCCCCTTTAACACATTCACTGCCCTCTCAACACTGTCAGGGATGTGTGACCCCCCCCCCCCCCCCCCCCCCCCCCTTTAACCAAAGCCAGTATTTTGAGTTGCCTGGAAAATATCCGGGGTTCTTGTGTGAAAGGGGCTCAGGACTTGATTCATTATGGAACAGGAACACTTCAGAAACAATGAGTCTCACTTCACAAAACGTGAGTCCTGCAGGAGGCTGAGCTTCACTGGAGTGGGTATCCATTTCAAACTTCAACATTAATGTGGAACTGGTGAGGATAGCAAAACAGCAGGAGGAGTCTGTTTTTTTTTAACAAGCTGATAAGAGAATGATGGATCTGGTCATTACACTCCCCAATTACCTCTCCGCTTTTATCAGTTAGATTTATTCACAACAAAGGAAGGAAGGCAGAAGTGAACTTATGAGCTGAGTGGTTTTATATGATTTTCCACTCGTGATATAACACCCATTACACACATTAGAGTGACTTTGTTATTAGTAGTTTAAAGAAATGTTCTTCTGCAACATTAAGAAATATGGTTTAAAGATGAATTCAAAAATCGAATTATTCATTTTGACCATTGAAAGGTAAAACTAAGAACGACTTCTTGAACAGCCCTTTGGCTGACTGGTTGTCAGGCTTTCATTCGCTGATCATGAACTTCAGGGACCCTGATTTGTGTCTGACTGGGGGCCTTCAGTTAAAAATCTTTTCCATCTCTCTCCTGCTTTTCTTTCCTCTCTCTGCTGTCGTCAGCTTCTAAATGACTATTCTTCTGAATATTTTTTGGGTGGGGAAGCCATTTGTAAGAAAATGTACGTCATTGATCTCAGAACACTTGAAATGTAGGTCAATTATGAAAAAAGGCAGGAGAGAAAAGACTGAGATAGAAAAAGAGCTTTCATCTGAACTAAAGAAAAGTTTCTTCTTACCTCAGTCCGAACAAAATAATAAATAATATCTGTGGAGACAAAAGTTAAAGACTCAAGATTTTGGTACACTGCTGATGACTCAAACCTTTTTAATAGGGCAGAACGGAGGTGAGGAAAGCAGGATGGGATCATGCATTGGTCAATTTTAAGACACATTCACATCATCACTTCTTCAGACCACTCTCTGTCTCCTAACTCTTCTGCCTCCTCCTTTTCTTTTGGCTTTTAACTGAAGTGTGAATCATTTTATTTTCTTCCCTGTTTTTTATCAACATCCACTCAGTGGTGGTTCCATCACTTCAGAAGACACAACATCCATGTAGATACATTTCCTGTACAGCTACCCTTACCCCCCAAACCAGCCTTCACTGTGGTCTGTTTATCCATTCTACACTGTTTGTGACCATTTACTCACATAGTGTGTTTGTGTCACTCAGCAATTACACTGCTGTAAAAAGAGTAAGCAGCGTCTTCTCCACTATCGCACCACAATGCTGAACTAATTACAGCTTCTTCATGTTCTTTAAACAGTGTTGACCAATCAGTAACCTACTGTGTTGAAAAGCCAAAGTGGAAAAAAAAACTGTAGTTCCTCGAGTGCCCACTTGAGGCTAGCCAAGAAATCCCCTTCAGGTTGCATATTTAAAAGCCATTTTACAGCAGAAATACACATGCTTACAGCCTGGGTAAAAAACTGATTTGGTGTTTTTTTCACAACTCATCTGTTAAGTTATTATAATATTCATAAATTTGCATGGGGTGGCTGTGGCTCAGTGGTAGAGTCGGTTGTCAGGGTTTGATCCTCAGCTCCTGCAGTCTCATGTTGAACACATATCCTGAACCTCAGATTGCTCCCGTTGCATGTGTATAAATGGGATTGGTTATTACTGATAGAAACTATGCACAAATAGCAGCTTCTGTCATTAGTGTGAGAATGTGGTGTCAGTGGGTGAATGTGACATGCAGTATAAAAGCACTTTGAGTATTAAGAAGACTAGAGCTCAAGTCCATTTACTCTTTTACCATAATTAGGGGCCTAGTGATTTGACTCAGACATTGACGCTGTTAGCCAGGAGGATTAAGGCCTCGGCCAGCCTCAGCTCTACCTCTTTGTCTGTTACTAGATTGACTGTATGTTTGGTGGAATCAGCTCTTCCTAAATGGTAGCTGCCATTGTTCAGCTGAAAACACCTCTTTAGAAACCAGTGGATGATGTCACTCCGACTATGTCCATGTTTTATACAGTTTATGGTGTCTACTTAGTCTGAGCAGCTCTATTTGGGTGTACTCGTTTTTTTTTACAACAGATATCTTTAGTGAAAGAACTACAGCAAAGAGAAACAGTTCACATAATACACCTATAGACAATTAGACTGGCTATTATGTCTCCTGCGTGTAGCGTGCAACACTTCTGATGAGGACCAATCAACACTCTGGTCAGGCCAAGTGTCTGTGGCAACATGCGACCACAATAAACACAGTTCACATTTTTGTCCTTGCAAATCCAGTCATACCAGTAACCATGGGATTTCCATTTGCCTGTGGTGGTGTCTTCATTCCCTGTAGTGACGCTACAAGATGAATGGCCTCCAGAAACACACATCATTAAATCAGACTGTTGTTCTCTCTGTCACACACAGAACAGTGTTAGAGCCACAACACACTTCAGCACACCAGGCTGCCGTCATACCATCGCTTCAAGATAAAATCATGTCTGCTTAGTGCTGCAGAAAGTTGCCCACCTGAGTCTAGAGAGAGTGTGTGTGTGTGTGTGTGTGTGTGTGTGTGTGTGTGTGTGTGTGTGTGTGTGTGTGTGTGTGTGTGTGTGTGTGTGTGTGTGTGTGTGTGTGTGTGTGTGTGTGTGTGTGTGTGTGTGTGTGTGTGTGTGTGTGTGTGTGTGTGTGTGTGTGTGTGTGTGTGTGTGTGTGTGTGTGTGTGTGTGTGTGTGTGTGTGTGTGTGTGTGTGTGTGTGTGTGTGTGTGTGTGTGTGTGTGTGTGTGTGTGTGTGTGTGTGTGTGTGTGCCTCTCTGCCCTCTTTTCATGTGTTTCTAATTCCATTTACTTTTCCTCTGTTTGTCTTTCTGTTTTTCTTTGTTGTTGCTCCAAATCCCTTTCTCCCCCTCTTACCTTCCTCACAAGTGATCAGTTAACCTTAATGTATATTTGTTGAGGTTCTCCTTCAGACCTACCTCTGAATTTCCACGGAGAGAGGAGAATGATGGAGAGCTGTGAGGGAGTGAGATAAAAAAGAAAGATAGGAATGAATTTTTCATCAGTGTACCATCAGAGGTCGAAATAAAAAGAACAGCAGCGAGCGGAGCTGCAGATTTATTAGAAGGAAAATAAAGGGAAAATGATGTTTTCCTGTTTCACACCCTCTGTTCATGAATTTAAAAATGATGTTTCAGCTTTCCACTGGATTATTCCCAGAGCTAAAAGGAGAATATACAGTATAGGCGTTGTGCTCACATCTGATGAAAGCTGGACTTGTTTAAGGTGCGTGCGTGAGTGTATCTAATAAAGCTCCATGGCATGACAAAGTTCAGCTCTTGTGTCTCGCGGTGAGTGTTTGATACACTCACAGTGTGGAGTGTTGTAGGGACATTAATGAAATAATGGAAGAGGTCTGCCTCAGGGGCTTTTCACAGATAAATGGGGGAACATTAAGGGTGGAAGTGTGGAAAATCTGCATAATTAGCTCTGAATTCAGCTCACCTTATCTCAGCTAGACTTGACCTCAGGCCAGTGTGCACTTTAAACCACAGTACACTCACACACGTTCTCTTTTTTGAATTTAATTAGTTGTTTTTATACTCCGACCTTAAAATTGATGAAGAGAATCTTTTCTGAAAGAACCTCTCACTGCAAAAAAGGTCCTAATGACCAAAGTCTGTTATTTAAAACTAACTGGTTCTTCAATGCTTACAATGCGACTTTCAGAGCAGATCAAAACAAATGCTGTCCTGCAAGCTCCCCCCTCCCCTCCTGTCTCC
This sequence comes from Tautogolabrus adspersus, assembly GCA_020745685.1. Classification (NCBI taxonomy): domain Eukaryota; kingdom Metazoa; phylum Chordata; class Actinopteri; order Labriformes; family Labridae; genus Tautogolabrus; species Tautogolabrus adspersus. The sequence goes on from CM036537.1 coordinate 7,443,510, forward strand.
ACACTAGCGGGGCGGCTGTGGCTCAGATGGTAGAGTTGGTCGTCTCGCAACTGGAAGGTCGGGGGTTTGATCCCCAGCTCCTGCAGCAACATGTCCGATGTGTCCTTGGAAGAAACTTAACCCCAAGTTGCTCCTGCTGCTTTGTCGGCGGTGTGTAAATGTGTATGAATGGGGTTAGTTACTTCTGATGGTCACTTTACATAGCAACCACTGCCATCAGTGTGTGAATGTGTAGGTTTGACATTTGGTGTAAAAGTGCTTTGAGTTGTCAGAAGACTAGACAGAAGACAAGCTAAGGTTTCATTTATCTCCATCTCTCGTTCGGGAAAGCCCCTTGAGCCTGCTGCTGTAGTATCCATGCTTTCACCCATTTAGTGCGATTTCTCCTTATTTGTCGCCTCCGCCTCTTCTTTTCTTCTTCCACTAAAAGACCAAGAGCTGACAGTGTTCTCGATTAGTAGGCTACCTATAATACGAGTGTTGCATGACAGCGGTGTGAAAATGGTCTTCTCGTATATTAACAACGGACTCCCGCCGCCTCCTGGCAGGGAGAGTTATTTCCTCCCACGCATGCGCAGAACGTGCGTGGATGTAGTCTGTAGTCTTTGCGGTGTGTTCAAGTGCAACTTTTTGGCCAAGACAAAGGCGTCGTGAGGCGACTCCACAGTCGGCCTTCATCGCCACTACTTCTTTGCTGTCTGCTTGGTGTGTCAGGGCCTTTACACATTGCCACACTCCTCTCCCCCCTGCCTGTTACGCCTCTGATACTACTAATAGGATCTTACAGTAGTACAACCTTCCTCATGATCCCCTGTGAGCAAAAATATTACACTGAAATATTAAACACTGATTAATATTTGACTGTTCAATGACTATTCATGTTAAGTGTTCACTGTATGACACATTAAGCCCGCTGTGTTATGCAGCTCTGCAGTAATGTACATTTTTTCGTTTCTCTCACCCCGTTAGGTGCTCGAGGTGGTTCGGACCAACTATGACACACTGACCCTCAAACTGCAGGATGGTTTGGACCAGTTTGAGAGATACTCGGAGCAGCCCAAAGAGTCTGCCTTCTTCAAGGAGCTAGTAAGAGAGAACTGAAAGAGGGCAATGCATTGTGGGAGTTGAAGGTTTAATATTTAAACAATATCACAAGAGTAAGTGCTGTCGTACTGAATATTAGTATGACTGTGATTCAGCCAAAGACACAAGGTGGTGGGTTGAGTGCCACAGGTCGGATTCGAAACTGTGCCAGCCGCTTGGAGGACTATAGTCCCAGACCTGTTGTACTCTTTATAAGAACTCATAAAAAGGCCTCTTACCAGATCATTAAACTTAAATAACATGAATAACTATTGTATACGGTCTTCTAAGTCTCTTCTGACCTATCACTGCAGAGTGAAGGGTAGGAGGAGAGTGGTGACCAGTCAACCATGATAGAGGCATAGCAACACATGCTGTCCTACAGATGTAACCACTTCTGGGACCAAAAATAAAGATGGCTACAGCCAGTTGATCTGAACTTCAAAGCTGGAGTTATTGTGTGAAATGTTACATGGCTACAACCACTTTTCATGTTTCGATTATGTCCTGGTCTGACCCTGTCGGTGTCTTTTTCTCCCTCCAGGTTCGCTCCATCAGTCTGAATGTGAGGAAGAACGTCTCTCTGAACACACTGAGTCAGGACATCTTGCTCAAAGAGTTTTCAACCATCTCCTGAGGCACACATTCACATACACACACCGAGCCTTCTCCTTTCTTCTGATGGACATGGGACAGTACTATTTCTGTGTGCGTGTGAACATGTAAACAAACAGTTTTCTTCCTATGATTGCTTTTTGTCCCTCTGTCTCATAAAAACGGAACATTGGAAACATCTCCAAACAGACGGACGTGTTGACGTGCTGGATGCACCTTAGAAAACGACCTGAAAATTCTTCAGACTAAATACCTTTGTGCTTGTTCATATGTGTGTTTTAACTTTAAGGAAGTGCCCGCGTTGCACTGGTTTGTCATGTGCAATCTTCAGTATTGGCTGGACTGTTAACTTACTTATAAAAGTTTAGACGTAGAGGTGAAGAATCAAAGTATTTTTAAGGAAGATGTTCACAAAGCTCCCGCTGCTAAAGCGGACAGTTAATGATTTTCTCTCCAGTGATTATTTAGGAGATTTAGGCTTTCAGTGAAACATTATTTCCTTGCTAACGACATCTGATCTGATGACCTGAGCCTTTTTGAGTTTCAATGTTACTGTAAGAGCTCTTGGATTGCGGCATTGTGTGAATGTTAACCTAATTCTCTACACGTTCAAGAGAAATGTCAAAGTATTTTGTGTTTACATGATTGTAAAAGGGTCGAATATTTTGAAAAGGGGTGAAGTCGAGAATGCTCTGAAGTAATGAAATCCTTTTACTGTCATTGCAAATCTGTTTTCCTGAACAAAGCCATTACTAACATTCACTACAGTTCATCACAAAAGGAATTTCTTTATTAGTTTAACAAATACATCTGAATGTGTGTGTGTCTGTATGTGTGTAGCGGGGGTGTTATGATTCTTAAAAGTGATGAATTCCTGTGTGTCTCTTGCACAAGAAGCCTGGTTAGTGTTAAAAAAAAGATTGATGCGTTCAGCTGTTTAATCTCATTCTGGGTCTCTCTCATTCACAACTTTTGAAGTGGTTATTTCTGACTGGAAGCAGAACTGAATTATGCAATTTCTTTAAATGTAGGGACTCATTTCTTTCACCTCTAACTCCTGTAGGTATATTTATGTTTCTTTTTTTAAATAAAGGTTTGTTTCCTATTACTAAACTAGTGCTTTCTCGATTGACTTTTCACTTAAGAAACATTCATTTTCACATCTAAACTAACTTTCTTTAATATGCTTTGGTTTGTATGCAAGCTCTCCAACAACAATCCTCATCAGCACACACACACACACTGTCCTCTGCTGACACTGCTGACTGAGTCGGGGTGTGATACATGGGGTGTCAGAGGGGGGCTTGATTTCTTATCCCACGCTGCAGAAGTGAAATATGTGTTTTCATTCGATGAATACTGTCCTCGATAACAAATGCTTTTTCCTGGGATCATTTCTTTACTTCTTGTCCCCTGTTGAGCCACGTATGAACTGTTGAGTAAAACGTCAAGCAGCTTACACCCAATTGATGGAGTGTGTTTGAGTGAGTTTGCAGAGAGGATGGCTGCACGCTAAGCCTCAGTGATTCTATTATATAATGTTGTAGCCCAACTGTTTTTGTCAAAGAAAAATAAACACACTGTACACACATATACTCACTCAACTATCATTAATGTTATTTTAATTATGCAGTAACATAAATTTAACCAGCTCCTGCAGCAACATGTCCGATGTGTCCTTGGGCAAGACACTTAACCCCGACCTGCTCCTGCTGTTTCGTTGGTGGCGTATGAATGTGTATGAATGAGGTTAGTAACTTCTGATGGACTCACTACATAGCAACCTCTGCCATCAGTGTGTGAATGGGTAGGTGTGACGCTTAAAAGCGCTTTGAGTGGTCAGAAGACTAGAAAAGCACTGTACAAGCTCAAGTCCATTTAAGAGCTTGTTGGCACCAGGCCCATAAGAGCAATTTTCCAGCAGTGAGTATAGTCAAATTCAACACTGATTTGCTGACATGTTTTTGTTTTCACGACAGTGCTGGATTTCATGGACCTCTGTTGAGGAACAAAAATAATGCTGTCCAGTCTGCATGAGATGTCCAATAACTTGTCAACTTTCTTTATAATGGTTAGACATGTCCAGTGATTGTATTCATTAAATCACACACTTTGGTATCATACTCTAAAATGCTAGCCTTTATTGAAGACTGGTCTGAACTAGTTTGGCTGGGATACTTAAAGGACTCAGTAGCAAGAGTGAAGCAATATCTCTTCAGCGTTATCTTTTTCATGGAGTTGCTCCTAACCTGTTCCTTGTTATCATTACAAGTACTACTGCACTGTAATGGCTTTGATAAGGATTTTTCACATTAGGGACCGTGGCCCGGAACCAAGTACATTTGGCCACAAATTTGATTCATTTGATCAGTAAAAAAACAAAAACGAAAACAGTAACGTGCCATATGCACACAGTGGTACTAGCCATTCATAGCACAGGAGGAAGCGGAACTCTAAAGCAGTGGTTCTCAACTGGTCTATTCTAAGGACCCACAACCCCCTCCTTCATGGAAATCGTGACCCAAGTTTCTGATGTGTTTTCACCCAATCAGATTTATTGAATGAAAAATAGTGCAGTTTGGACCTCAAATGGTATGAAAGGTATGATGGAACATAGACAAGGAACAAAACCAACATGTTTTTAGAGCGCTTCATAGACTTTTTACACTTTTTTTTTTCATGTTTACAACCCACTGAAAACGGCTCCGCGACCCACCTTCAGGTCCCGACCCACCAGTTGAGAACCACTGCTCTAAAGCACACTGTAACACATTCTAGCACTCATACCATGTCCACAACTTAAAATTATCTCTTAAAAGCTGATGATTAAATTTTTTTTATGCCAATCCTGAGGAGTTAAATGTGCTAAATGTGCTTCATAGTACACACACACGTTATAACTTCTTGCTATACCCTTTAATATAGGCTGGTATTTCATCCTTGTCTTTTCAAATTATGATATCATAGTATACAGTGTTGGCTATATCTCTGACACAATATGGTTGGTTTCTGTTTTTTAGTTTTGCTATCTATACTCAAAGAAAAAGCATGAAAATTAAGTATTTCACATTGTTTGCTGGTCCAGGAAGATATCTGTGGTGTGTTTATATTGGGACAGAACGAGGTGCTCAAAGACCTCATCCCCACAGAGGTCAGGGATACGGGTATTACTCATTCAGTGGTCTTTGATTTTTGGGGGGATGGGAATGATGGTTGAGGCGTTGAAGTAGGCTGGCACAAGGCATGTCTCCAATAAGGTGTTAAAGGTGACCATTTAAGTCAGTTATATGTTAGAAATAGATGTAAGAAAAATTCAGATGCTCTGATGGTAAAGACATTCCCATTGTTTCTGATGAGCAAAAGATGTTTAGTTGTCTCTACAGTGAGAATTAGACCACTTGTAATACCTTACAAATCCTTTTTTGCATTACAATACAATAAACAAGGAAACAATCAGCCCTGCAGTCAGAAGATGCTTGGAACACAAAGAACACCTGCAGCCAGATGAGTAAGATTCATATTTCTAATATTGGTCTCATGAAATCTCTCATGAGGTCTCATTTGTTGCTTTGATGATTTTCTCAATTCTGTCTCGTTTATCTTTTAGTTAACTTGTCTCTTATTCGTGTCTCCTTTTTGCACCTAAAGGTCCGTTAGGAGCAATAAATCAGACACAAGACAGGGTAGGACTAAACAAGTTTTTATTTTTCATCTCATTTCACTCATGATCATTTTTAGCTATGGGTCGGTTCATTCAATTGTAATTGATGGATCAAGAAATGCATGGCCATGTGGGCTTCTCTAATGTAGTAGATATGGAAATGTCAACATTACTGATAACCCCACTCTTTCCCCCTGTTTTTCTCTGTATAGTATCTCTCTATCTCCAAGGGAATAATTAGAACTGTGGGATTGCATGCTGAAGAAACTCCTCAGATAAGCCTCTAATGGACATGAGAGCATCTTGTTCGTGCAAAGATCAATTTCCAGATATGATAATGTCTTTTTGTACATCCTGGGAGCAATACTGTGGCTTTGAAATCAGACTCTGAGTGTGTGAGAACTCAGCAGAGTGTTTATGGTTCTTGGATGTCACTTTATGCAATGTATTTTTAACACCGAGGACCTCAATGACGTAATTCCAAAACCTCTAATTTTGTTGGCTTTAGTGTATATTGGGCGATTTATCAACTCTGTGATATAATCATCTCTCTCTCTCTCTCTCTCTCTCTCTCTCTCTCTCTCTCTCTCTCTCTCTCGCGCTCTCGCTCTCTCTCTCTGTGTGTGTGCTGGTTAAAGCTAAGACCCTCACGCAGAGCCAAGCCAGTGAGTTTCTCTGTGACAACCCATTAACGCTGCAGTTTATTTATACGGTTTCATTTGAGCATATCAGCCTTCTCATCAAATATTCATTTGAGGGAAGATTGCCTACTTTGTCTCTCCTGAACCCCCCTCCTTCATCCTTTTATCATCATTTCACCCCTTCATTTCTTTATCTGTGTGTTCTCACCTGAATCAGTGTCTGCATAAAAAAAGAAAAAATCAGAAAAAATACGTCTTTCCAGGGGTGCACAAAAGCATTGAGAACCCTTCTGGGGACATGTGACACTATACTTTTTCATTTCTTTACTGAATATTATCTACAGTTAAGCACTACCAGCCTGTGCTAGCATAGCTTTTTCAGTGTATATTCACCGTATCTCTTGATGTGTGTGTTATTTGTCACCTGTATCATTGCTCCCCAGCGTGCATAACTTCAGGCATCAATCCAAGCTCATTATTGGCTATCTGTCAGCTCCACTTTCCAGCCTGCAGCAGAGCTAAACTTCCTTGTAAACCCCTGTGGGAGATAACCACCATCAATACTGAGCGACCGTCCTGAGGCATATAATATATTCAAATACCTCTCCACTGCCTTCCTTCTGTCTTCTTCTATTTCTCCCTTGAGTTTTTATTTTGAGCGTCTCTGCCATAGATTTGCTTCTTTTTCCTTTTCAGGTGCTTCACTTCTTCTCTCTTTGATTCCTTTTACCTCACCAGGTCTCCTTTGTGTCCTCCCTTGCCTTTCATTTTTTGTCCATTTCTCCTCTTGCAGCTGATAGATGTTTTCTCTTTTCCACCCATCACTCTTCTGAGGGGTGGGGCATAATAATCCCTCTTCCGCCTCCCTGTCTTTAAGGCCACTTCAGCAAACTGTTAATCCAAAAAGGCATTGTTTAATTTTTTCCTTGAAAAATAACTTCTCTTTTCACAATGTAGTTCTTCTATGCAATGGTTTGAGAATCAACTTTGACACGATGCCAGAAACCTCACAGATGGCAAATCAATCCACCTCTTTCCTCCAGACTAACATATAAAAACTATCAGATTTATAGACACAACATTTTGTAGATTTCGTGGTAAAGTCAAAATTCTCCATGATATTGGATGGATTGCTGACATTTGGCACAGACATGCATGCTCCCCAGAGGATAAATCCTGTAAACTATGGTGGGTCCATCTAGCTCCAGAATGTCAAAGACATCTAGGACTTGCCCAAACTTTTGTATACTCATTCATGGACCCCAGATGATCAATCCAAATGTCTTTTGTGATTTTCTTTTTTCTATCATCCTCAGGATGAGTTTTGATCACTTTTGCTCTCACTTGATCCATTTAGTGTTATTAATAGGGACATATTTACTTAGTTTCATTTGTTTTATGACTGCTTTTACAGTTCTAAACTCCCATCAGCCTCTTTTAATAGTTTTTTATGATACATCCAAATGTTAGCATCAAGCTAAAAGCAAAGCTGACTCCATTAATTACAGCATTACAGAGAGCTGATAGCATGAAAGTTGAGACTGCTAATCTAAGAGTCCGTCAAAGGACATAAACATATTCATCGAGAGAAGTTTCAGCTTGTGTTTCTTGTTGGTTTCACATTTTCTAAAAATCACATTTTCTTTGAAAAGGAAGCAAAGGTGAAGCTGCAAAACTGAGAAGAATCATTGGATGTGTTCAGTCTATAAATAGCTTCATATGAACAATCTGACACCCCCACTGTGAGATTTTTTCCATAAGTTGTCAAATTTTTTAGGGGGGGTTATATAACATGAGCTAAAACAAAATTCAATAGAATTAAAACATTAAAATCTTTGCAACCTGTTATTTTAATTTAAAGTAAGCCTTAACACATTTATAGCTGTAAAGGAAAGTTGAAATAAGTTCTTGAAAATGTTCTCAGATATGAAAATCTATTTATTTTAAAGCCACTCATTTACACCCTTTCTGTAGACCTTGATAATGTCCCAGAAAAGCTCAAAGTCTTACAAGTCAGTGTTAAAAATAGAAGCTTCTGATGGGAAACAAAGCAGTGAAAATCATGAAGTTTATCTCATAAATCAGGCCATGGCCTCCTCTGTCTCCATCGAGCCTAAAGTGTGTATTTATGGATATTTTATTCAAATTATTCCTTTTTTTAAATCAAGACCTTGGTGATGCCTTTTCTGAAATATGAGTAAGTCATCCGTTAAGTCTACTCGACCATCTCAAGGACGTTGAGCCAACAGTGTATTGATCCGCAGGTTTTACTTATCCTCATCAAGCCCAAGCTGCTGAAGACCTGAGCCAAGGTGAGACCATTCATCAGAGAGGCAGAGAACAGCAGAGATACACTTCCTATGTCCCCCTGTCTGTCTGTTTGTCTGTCTGTCTGTCTGTCTGTCTGTCTGTCTGTCTGTCTGTCTGTCTGTCTGTCTGTCTGTCTGTCTGTCTGTCTGTCTGTCTGTCTGTCTGTCTTGCTATGTCACTTCTCTTTTTATTCTTCAGCTGAATGCAGGAGTTAAAAGTAAATAATAGTAGTAAAAACACTGCCCATGGTTATATTTCTATTGTTATTAATATTGTGGGAGTCAGATTATTAAATTGTAATTAAGGAAAAGCTAATGTAGGCTACTAAAGTATCCATATTAACAGTAGGCCTAAAAATGTCGCAGGTACTGATTAAGAACAGTATTATTATTTGATTTAAGTTCAGCATTAAATGCAAAAAGAAGGATTTTAATGTACTTTGTTGTTGCTGAGCTCATTGGGACCACTACTGAAATTATTTTTAAAATGGATTTATCAGTTGATGCTTTTTTCCTTTCACTGATTTATGGTGTGATTCGTAAAGAAAGTTACAAACATCAAAACCATTTGACAAATCCAAATTATGTTGGTATTTTGCATGGAAAATTGCTGTCATTTTTTTCAAAAAATAGTTTCCTGTTTGCTGTCAAATTGAATTGAATTGAATTTATTTAGCAGGATAGCCTTGAGATGTACCATCTTTGTTCAAGGGGGTCCTTAAATTGACTCGTTAATTTACTACTAAGCTATGAAAAAAAAGAAGCATATTAATAATTATTTTGTATATTTTGTTCACACCATTATTTATTTTTGAAGTAGTTTAACTAAAGCTTTCGGATTGTTTTTAATTCAAAATTACAACAAGACCCGCAGTAAATACTACATTTCAGGGGATATTGGTTAAGTCCTACTTTTTGAAGGATTTTTACCTACAGTACTTGAGTAAATGTACTTTCCTACTTGTCTCTCGTCTGTCTTTCTTTCCTCCACACATGCATTAGCTGACAGACGGAGCCTTTGCCATCTTTGTGAGTGTGTGAACAGACAGCAAAGTGAAGTCATAATACTTTTTCTCTACAGCAGAGACTGTAGATCTTCACCTCTACATTTGAGCCTGTCGCGTCCCAAAGTGACGCCAGTGCGCAGTCTGTGGATGTGAGCGCGCGCTGCTGCTGAGCGCGAGGAAGAGAGAGTTCAGTTTGGATAAATTCGAACAGAGACGAATAAAGAAGAGCTTTGCGTGGACTTTTTTTTTGTTTTTTCGACGATCCTAGAGGATATATAAGACCAGGTCAATGTCATGAAAACAGGGATGAGGAGACAGAGGTCGTAGAGTTGCGGCTCTTGCACGCACACAGACCCGGCAGGTTTGGCGCGGTGGTTCCGCTAAGAACAGAAACAAACATGAAGTCCAGGAGTCAGGATCAGAGTTTGTCTGACTCCAGAGAGCTGGACAGATCTTACGACCCACTTACAGGTAATACATTTCTGTTGTATTCTTGAAAGGTAATAGCACAATGTTTGATATTTTGCTGTTTGTTGACCTTGCTGGCTGGCAATCTCTGTACACTCGGAAGTTGCTGTAGTTTTTCAAAAGAACTAAAACTGCCTATTCAGTGGACCTGACTAATAAGCACACCACGATCTTGTTTAATCATCTTTTTGCAAGCTGTTGAGAACCAGCCAAAGTGCAAACGGTGCGTGTGAATGTGGACACTGCACACCCCAGCTTCTCTGAACATCACATCAGGCTCATTTACGCTTTCATTAGGAACTCTAAATCAATAGGTTAGATTTGCTACTGTAAAAAATAGCCTAGATGAATTAAAGCAAATGTTTCTAACACTAACCTGGCTGTATACACGCACCGGTCATCAGCATCCTGCAACTCAGGTCAACAGAAAAACAACACAGGAAGCTTTGTAAATGAAGTTTGATAAAAAAAAATGTTGTAGAGCATTGAATGCACATACATATGTGTTTTGAAGCCAATCACATCTGCAGTTAAATAAATGCATGCAGTCTGAGAGTCCTGGGAAGAGAGTGTAGAATAATGGAGACAGTGCTACAGTACATGCAAGGAATAACATCAAGTGAAAAAAATTATGTGTGAAAAGTTGGTTAACATTTGAGCAAAAACTTAGGGCATAGTATTTAGTATTTGCTTCTTTTTTCATTTTAAATCTACATGATATGCTTTTAAAATAAATGATCAATATTGAGTAGCAGCAAAAAGTCACCACAGTAAGGAACTTATAATTATTTTATTTCAGTGAGACTCTCTTTGTCACACTTTTCTGTATTTTTAATTTTCCTCATGAATGCTCACATAGACAAGAATCTTTAGAGATCAGTGGGATCTCAGTTTTTCATCTCTCTCTCTTTTACTGACTCACACACAGTCACACACAGTCACACACAGTCAGACAGACACATCTCACGCCATTGTAAGGCTGGTCTGTCATTAATGTGACAACTTCCCAAAATAGTCTTTTCTTTTAAACATGAATATATAAATGTTTAAAAATAACTGCTCTGAGTGCTGTTCTCATGTAGTTTGCAGTATTACCACTGCGGAAGGTTTTTGACTGCCGAACAGATGGTATAAACATTGAGGTTCATTGAATTGCTGATAGTTGTTGCCGGCACAATAGGCAGTGTGATATCCATTCAGCAGCAGGTTAACCAAACAGTGAACAGGTGCATGAACACTGAGGCTTCAGGGGGCGTTGAGGAGACACAAACAGACCTTTTTATTAAAGAGTCAAGCACAGGGCATCATCAGCAGCCTGAGGCACAAACCTGTGAAAGTGCTGACTAAAGTGCTGTAAAATAAACAACACACACTAATAGTTTATGTATAGATGAAGGAAAAAAAACACTTCTTATGGATTAAGTCTGTATGAAATGCATTTTAAAGATTTATCAGCTGCATAACAAAACAAACTGAGTAGAACATGGTCTTCATGGTCAGCTACTCCGCTGTAAAGCTGCATAAACCTCATGTTGTTTACTCATGTGTTCATACATTATACATACTGGATCTTTTTCATGTCATCACTTTTTACACCACACGTCACATGTTACTATGATTCTGACTGACTGCTGCTGCAGCTCAACCCTGATGTCATGTGGCATTACTTCTGTCAACACTTTCTTTTTTTCTTTTTCGTGGCTCATGCTTAGATTAAAATGTCATAATTTACAGTACAGTATTACAGTGTAATAATTATGCTACTGCCAGCAGTAGCATAGCATAGCTTAGCTAAAAGACCTTAAACAGTTAGCCTAGCTTAGCATAAAGACTGAAAATATAATCAGTTTTCAACTTGCTAACTTCTTAGCAAGGTCAATCAGAAGAAAGTATAATAGAACTATAGCTGAAAGGGAAGAAGGGCCAACAGTAACTAGCTTAAACTGACTGTATCGCCACCTATCGTAGTGGTGTTGGACAAACTTCTGTCAATAAATGGAATCTACACCGGTGCTTGTGTACTACAACAAGGACAGTTGTCTAAGGCCTCATCAAGCTATAACCGTAACTCGACTTAACTGTGCATGTTAATGTACAGAGTCATCAAACTCCAGTCTCCTGGGCTGTTGTTCTGTTTTGTAAGTCATCGTCTGTGACCACTACTCCAAATGTACTTCTTTTGATCTTTCAACCAATTCCTCGATTCTACAATTCATTAAGCAGATGCTTTTATCCAAAGCAACATACATCAGAGAGTATAAGTACAACACAAGCAGGGATCTAGAAAAGAGGAAACAAGGTCAGTACTTTAAGTGCAAACGAGCAGCTTTAAACTGCTTTAAACTGCTTCATCAGACGCTTCATCAAGAGCAGTTTCTGTTAGCCTCAAATATTGCAATGGATGGATTCACGGTATGTTTAGTTGAAGCCTATGCATCTCATGCCAAACAAAACTACAGTATCCAATTTTGCACTTTGGAAGTAAGGTTTTTACATCAAAACTTTTGTACACATTGAACAAACGAAATATGTGAACATGACAGATGATGGTTGGGGATTTGTGTGTCTGGGGACTAAGCCATGTTAGCTCTTTCCCCAGAGTTTTTTTTTTGCAAATATACGCTGCTGCCACCAGCTGCTAATGCTAACCCCTCTAACTCTTATCAAGAAAGTAAAGCGTGAGTGAGTCTACAAAATGTATTACTTTAAGATTCATATTGCAGGACTAAAGCTAGTCTAGTGAAAGTATAACTGAGTGTGAGTCTCACACACACATGGGGTTTTACCCTATTCATGAAAACCTGTTACTGATAACACAAATATTATTTTTATATAACATAATTACATGACAGACTTTAACATCAAAGCCCCTCAGCAGCAAATAGACGTCATGTTGTTAATGCCAAATGGATTTGGCTGTAGCCTGGTCTGATGTATTAAGATGAATGTTGTGTAACAAAAAATCAAAGCGGATCCTACACAACTGATGAGCTGATGTCTGCTACTGTGAGTTCACAAGAGGTGAAATAATTTAATGATTTAAACCTCTATCAGCTTCACCTGGGACCTCATGATGTGAGAGGAAGATTGTGTGAATTGTTATATGGTTGTGCATGTGTGTATGTGTGTGTGTGTGTGTCTGTGTCCTTGCTTCAGATGAGACTGATGCCTGTAATCTGAGGCATGCCCAACTGGGGATTATGGTAAGAACGGAGGCTGTTGCCAGGGCAACATTAGTTTACAAACATTCATTTGGCACTGAATGACCCGACTTGAGCTGCCGTGACCTCTGAGTGAACACATAATTCTCAGAGTAACTAGGAATGTTTGGTTTAGGATCCTGATTAAATGAACATAACCAATTCAGGGGTTTTTAAACCTTTTTTACTAATAGTTTAATTACATGTAACATTTTTTACATACTTACATGTACAGAAATCAACATATACGTGCACACATAAATACACACATAAGGTTTCCTTTTTATTTTTATTACATATTTGCACTACCTTTTGCTCAACTTACATATTTTAGCTCACAGGAAGTTTAGTTAACTTTCAGGAACAATTCTTGTCATTTAAGTACCAAAGGGATAACTAAACCCAACTTTCACAAAAGCAGTCTCCATGGCTGTTTTTTTGTTTTCAGCTCCTTCTCTTGATGCCAGAAACTTGCCTTCCTGCACTGCAACTGACCAAATTATTTCCATTTGGAGAAAATCCCTCTGAAGCTCCTGTGCTAGTTCCAGGAGTCAACACTAAGGGCGCGGTCACACTGGCAATATGTACCGTGCCCCAGCACGCTTCAAACCTAAAGTCCAGTTCGTTTGGCCAGTGTGACCATTCCGTACCGTGCTCAGGCACGGTACACTTCCTTGGCTTTGGCACACTTCGTAGAGGTGAGCTTCGGCACGGTACATTTCATGCACGAGCACAAGCAAGCGGGTACACAACGCTGACAGCCTTCATTATGGAGAAATCCAGAGTTTTATGGCTTTATCTGACTAACATGACTCAAAATAAGTCACAAAGTAGCTGTCATGTTCTCCGTGTTGTTCTCCGATGTGCGGACGCAGACTCTTTTATTTTTTTAATTAATTTACGGCTGTAGCTGATTAAAGTGACTCAAAAAAGCCACAAAGTCAGTAAAGTAGCTGTCATGCTCTCTGTGTTGTTCTCCGATGTGCAGACGTGGACTCGACTGCGCGTCGAGACATGCACGCTTCATAATAACATAATACATGTGCTGTATTACAACGCTATATACAATATGTAATTGTGCTCAGGCACGGTTAGTCTTGATGCAGTGTTACCGTGGGCCGTGCTGGCCAGTGAGGGAATGGCGCAGCGGGGGGGGGGGGGGGGCAATCGTGCTTGAGTACGGCACGGTACGGATTGCCAGTGTGACCGTGCTCTAACATACCCCCGTGATCTCAGGCTGACATGGGGCGGTGTAAGCTAACAGCCTTGCTAGCTGATTGGCTAACTAAGATCTGTAGTTAACAGAAGCTATACTTAGCAGCAGCATACTTTAGCAAATCTATCTATCCATCAAAAACCATTTCCAAACTAAAGCTGTGGGAATTTTTTGAAGCTGTTATGAAGTTGGGCATGGTCCTCAGAAACATGCAGTGCTCCTCATTATGTGGTCTGATAATCATACAATGTTAGTGGTAATTTTATTGCAATTCTTTCTGCTACAGCAGGTTTTTAATTGGCATTTCTATCATTGCAGTTGTTTTGGAATTTTTGTTGGTGTTAAGAAATTTGCAATTTTCTGAATTTGCAGAAGGTTTCTCTGATGGAAACCATTGGAGCTAATGTAACAATCAGCGCTGAGGTCAGCAAAATCTTTGATAGGGATTTGAAAAGATCATTTTTAAAGGTTTTTAAAGATATGATGTTACTTTAATGCAAAACTGCCCTTCTTTTGAATGAATATCTTTATTTCTCTCTCACTTTTCTCCATCCAACATTTCAATATTTTTGAGCTTGAAATGTTTGCATCAGTGAATCTAACATATGGACAGAGGCGCTGCTTGTGAACAGGCAGGGCAGGCAACTGCTTGGGGCCCAAGACCAGTAGGGGGCCCCTTGAGGGCTGACAAACTTAAACCAAAGCAGCGGACCTAAATGTGCAAATTTTGCAATGACAGTAGGAAACCTCCCTAAGGGGGCCCCATCTGACAGCACTCACTCTTGTTGCCCTGTTAAGTGTCACATGCATGATTGCTGTGAAAACCAGATAGTCAGTGAAAGTCCACAAAGAAAGATGAAGAGGAATTTTCCGTCTATAGGAGAGAAAAAAGAAACAGGAGAAAAGAGGAAGAGGAGTAATCGTTGGGACAGCCAGTTGAACCCTGAGATATTTAATGTTTAGCTTGTACAGTGGGACTGTTTAAATGTTACATAACAAAAAAGCTGACCACACAGAGCTCAATTTTAGATGTATGTTGCATTTGGTCGTAATGCTACATGAAGAACAATGTTAATAAAATCCTTCATGTTTAATATCTTATATAACTAATACAATCAGCTGGAATAATACTGCAGCTCAGCCAGACATTTATAAGCTGTTTTGTCCCTCTGAGAACAAACCTCCCACCCTGTTTTTGTAGATTACTCTGCAAACAAATCTCATCACACAGCTGCCCTTAGAAAGCATGTCCGTATCCTAAAATAAATCAGTTATCAGTTACCTGTGCTTCATCACATCTAAAAATATCTGCTACACAGACACCAAACTGCAGGAAAGTGTTTTGATGTCTCTCTGAAAAATGGCTCTTTATTTGAAAAAAGATAATATGGTACAGTTTTAATAGTTTTATTTTTTAAGTAGAGATGTAATTTTTAATTTTCCTTGCCTGTGTGTGTGTGGTTGTGTTTTCTTGTATTTCTATCTTTGTGAGGACCATATAAAATATTTTACCTTAGTGAAGACCTCGAAGGTAGTGTGCATTTTTTGTCTTCACATTATTAAAGGGCTGTTTGAGGATTAAGACCATTTAACGGTAAAGGTTGAAATACCTTTTTTTTTAAGTAGTGGCATTTCATTTTTATGTTAAAGGTCATGCATTATGTGTGGATTATGTGATCGAGGGTCTTCAGAAAGACAAAACTGCAAGTATGAGTGTGTGTGTGTTTGAAAGAAAGATCTCTCTCTCTTTCTCTCTCGCCTCCTTTTGTGTTCACTCTCTTACTCAAAGCTTATTTGTTTTTACAGAGCTGTGCAGCTGCTGTGCTTGATATTTTGACGGACATATCCTACATAAAGGCCTGGAAGCACATGGTGTCACAGAAATAAAGGATATCTATAAGTAATTTTATGGATGTATGCACACCAACTGTAGTTTACATTTTTTTAAACAGTGTTTAGGTACAGCCATATGTAAAGCACTAGCAGCACTGTGGATAGACATGTGACATGAAACTCATTCACATCTGCCTAAGGAAGAACAAAATATTAATGTGAACTGTGAAAATGCAGCAACAACGTGCAAACGCAAATCAGAAGCATTTACTTATTGTTATGCAAAACAGGCAGTTTTTTCCATAAGGTTCACTTAAATTTGTACCCATTGTTATTGTTTGTTTTATCATATTACAGTTGTTTGCTGTAAATGTTTTCACTGTTTTTAATCCAGCAAGTTGCTCTATGTGACAGTTTGGGTCTCCTGCATCACTCAAAGTGGCTTCATGTGATTATCTTTCCTCACAGTTTAGCGTCATATAATTGTAGTACAACACTGCCCTCTAGTGGTGTGTAGGACACATTCATGTTTTATAATCACACATTATAACACAAGATGTTGACATGTTACTCTAAAACATAATATTTATTAAAAAACATTATTTATAGAAAGTTTCATTGGATAATTTTCATCTCTACTACTTTTGAAACATGTCCCAGTTTTTTTTTTCTTCTGGCATGTGATGTTTGAACCCTTAAACACTGCTGACCCGCTCTCTGGCCTGTTTGCCCGTTATATGGGGGTTGTGGTGGCTTTCTTATGTGTGCCCTGTTCTGTATTAGGTAATCGAGGTAGGCACAGCCAAAGGTCATCATCAACACTAGCAACATCTGGGCCCTGCCAGTGCTTCTTTAAAAATCCTTTTAGAGTTTGTTTGGTCTTCTACTCTTCCTCCAACTTACTCCCTCCTACTTAACTTATGCATCCACTTACATTAAAGGATTTTAGTTTAAAGTTCCTGTGAGGAACTTTGGATTTATGTTTTAAATTTAAGTCTGTTTAATTTCCTAATAAAAAACTCCTCACTGGAGCTTAAAGTTCTTGGGTTTTTTCTTTCTCTCGTTTGTCATGGCTTGGCTTTGGTTTGTATTTTGACAACATTCCCCTCCAAAAACACAAGAATGTCTTCTTTTGCTGGGAATGCCATATTGATTCACACAGAGAGACAGTAAACCTCAACAATACCTTTCATGTAACTATCAGAATTAATATTTGTACAAAGTGAAAATGTGTTAAAATAGCTGAAATTGTTTTTAAAAATTTCATTCCCAGAAGAAAACGTTAATTTACAGAAACAGCTGTGGCCCTTTGCGTCCACCTCACCAATACCAGGCTGGCCAAAATTGACCCTGATAGAGCAGATGCATGTAATAGATTCAAACAACCACCTGCTGACTTCAATCACCTTCCTGTCTTGCCCACCACTAACAGAATTCTGGACTGCAGTATTTGAAACGATTAGTAAAGTGTCGGGCCAAACTATAGACCCTGAGCCCCTTGCAGCCCAATGGTAAAGTAGAGATGATATTATCCCCTGTCCCCAGATAATTTTAACTTATTGGAATCTATTTTATGAGCAATCGGCCTAGGTCCACTCGACAAATCAATGCATTCACTACTCTACTTGCGAGGAGGCTTTTCCTTCGTAAATGGACTCACTCCTTACCTCCTACTCATAATAAAGGGATTCATGAGATACTGTGCTGCATTACTCTGGATCAGGTTCTCTCTGAAAGGTTCATTAAATAACTTCTATAGGAAATGGCAACCCTTTATTGTACATATTGACTCTGAGTATCAATGTAAAAACTACTCTGGGGTGGGTGGGTGGGAAGATGTTGGGAGGGTTTAGATTGGGGATTTTATCAACAGAACTCTGCTGCTGTTACTGTTGCTCTTTGGTGGATATCGTTAAATTGTTAATGTGCAAAAACCAATAAAGAAACTTTGAATTAAAGAAACTGTTGTGGTCCAACCAACTGAAAAATTCATGAATTACAAAAGGGGTAATTTGGGTTCTTATAATCCCTTTTTTTCAATTAACAGAGAGTCCACTGAAGTCACAGAAAAGTTTTACCTTATTTGAATCAGAGTTTTCTTGGATTGATTGTGTCTAAATAAATTAAGCATAGAAATCATTAACTTTATAAGTTCATCTGTGAAAATATTGTGTAGTTCGGGTTGTGCTGCCCTGCTTATGACCTGGAATCGTATGCTAGTGTTACTTACAGACTGTGGAGGCAAATAAATATGCAGCACCAGAGTACGGGACACATTCCCTCAAGGGGACTATAAAGTTTATCTAAATAAATGAAGAAAACACTACTTATTTAAAAGTGGTCTGAAAACAAAACAAACACCGAACCTAAATACTAATGAACATTTAAAACAGGATCATTTTACCCTCTGAATACTTCGGTCATGTGTCTCTAAGTTCTCAATGCTGAATGTTCTTCAAACAGCTTTCATCTGATAAGGTCACACTGATTCAAAACCAAGTCAGCAAACTCAACTGTGTGCACAAGGTTTCATGGAAAAGTAATTCAAAGTACTTAAGTGTTGTTTTTTGTACTTTAACCTGCTGTTTCCTGATATTGGTTCCTCTATCTGAATCTAATGCAGTGATTGGTTGTTTCCAGGTAATCCACCATCCAAACCTCATAAAAAGAGCATAAAGCAGCGCTTCCTCAAACTGTTACCCTGCTATCGCTCAAGCTCCAGCTCTTCAGTCAATGAAAGCAAGTAACGCAACACACTCCCATTCCTCCTGTAGATTTGAATAAAGTCTGAAGGAAAGTTTTACACAAATACTTAAAACATCTTCATTATCATTTTATCAAAGTGTTCTGTGTACAATCAGCTGTATTTCTGAGAGTATTCATTTCATTCCTCTCTTCACTTCTCCATGCAGATAGTTTAACAGATGATGAGGATCTGACCACAGTGAGTCACAGACCAGAGAGGATCGACCGCCTCGTACAGCAGACCAGCTTCAGCAGAAAAGAGCTGCAGGTCCTCTATCGGGGATTCAAAAATGTCAGTCAGACATTCCTGTGGATTTTGGATTTGTGCATTGATTTACCACGTATATATGAACAGAATGGTTACTTAATTTTTTACATTCATGTGAAAGCTTGTGCATGTATGTGTATGTTTTTCATTCTGCAGGAGTGTCCCAGTGGTGTGGTAAATGAAGAGACTTTTAAAAGCATCTACTCACAGTTCTTCCCTCATGGAGGTTAGTCTTGTCCTCTTCCTTCAACTTTCTAATCTTCATAGTATTTTCATTACCAAAATGTACCAACATCTTTCAAGTATCAAACAAGTTCAAAACTTTAGGGATTTTATATTCTGCTAGATAAACTATCTTATGTTTACAGACATACGACCATTGGTGGAGAGTTAGAAGGAGAGTTGGTCTCCTGTGATTATATCACTGTTTCAGTTCATGCTCTATTTCAAATGTTTTCATCGTAATCCTCTACATTGTTATTTGCCAACCTGTTCGACACCATTAACGTTAATTCATCATGTAAAGCGTTCTCAACCAGGGGTGCAGGCAGCAAATATCTCAGGGAACGAGGCCTTGTCTGCTCTGAGATTGTTAATAGCTAAAATTATTACAACACCATTACTGGATAGTTTATTCAAATGTCTTTTGGTAAGAACAAGTGTGTGTAAGCCTGTTGGGATTTTATCAATGAAATCAATACAAATTTCTGTCAATTTTTGACAGCAACGTATCATTTTTCTTCAAGTCGGTCCTGATGGAGCTTAGCTCTTTTTTTTTTAGCTACAAGTGGTGGTGGTGGTGATGGAGGAGGGAGGGGGGGCTATAATGAAAAAGTTTGGGAACCACTGATGTAAAGTGTTTTCACAGGCAAACACAGGTTACTATAAAACCACAGGCCTCACAAACTCAAAGCTTAACTGAGTCTTATTTGAACTCACAAGATCTGTGGACATATGACTGACCTTTAAAAAAATCTTTCTTACAGATTCAAGTATGTACGCACATTTCCTGTTCGAGGCTTTTGACACCCACAACAACGGATCAGTCAGCTTTGAGGTGACTTCTCTCTCCCTTCACTCAGCTGTCAACAAAAATGCTTTTATTCCGTCCTATTTTCCTTCAATTTTTGTGTTTTCTACTTTGTGATCTTTGGTGGAAAAGTCCGCACTTGCAAAACGCAAACATCCCTAGATACACAGATGCTTTCACTTTCCCATTGGGCTGTTTAACGTTTACTATCATCTGAAAACATATGGCACGTGTTATGTGTATTTTTCTATGTGCTTCCCAACACAAACAAACACAAGGAGGAATTAAAACACTCCATTTTGTCAAATCTGGATTGTTTTCATTGTTCTTGTTTCAAAAAATCTCCAAAACCAAGAAAAGTTTGTCTTTATAAGATTTTTTTCTGATTTGTATTATATATCAATAATACATACTTCATTGATTTAATACTAGCATACCATACAGTCCCCCTGTCTTCTTTTTTTTTTTTTTGTGTGTGCCTTTGACTCTCTTTCTACCACTGTCCTAATCTTATTTACATATTTTTTTGTGCTGTAGGATTTTGTTTTAAGTCTGTCTATCATACTGAGAGGCTCCATCACTGATAAACTGAACTGGGCCTTCAACCTGTACGATCTGAACAAAGACGGCTGCATCACCAGAGAGGTACTTACACTATGTTTCTCTATTTGCACCTGTAGGAATTTTTTGTCTTGTTATGTCAGCTTGACTAGTTCTTATTTATTTCTTCCTTATTACCTTTGTCTGTCTGTGCAGGAGATGACTGATATCATGAACTCAATCTACGACATGATGGGGAAGTATACCTACCCCAACATGAGGGACAGTGCTCCCAAAGATCATGTTGACAACTTTTTCCAGGTGAAACACACAAATCTGTCAAGTCTGCCCACACTGAAGAATGCACAATGAAACCTCAAACAGTGTAATCCAGTTGTATAATGTTGTCTGATTATGTTGTTAGGCTTCTTGACAACCCTCTGTAGAGTTTTTGACCACATTTATTGTCATGAAGCAAAGTTTGTTATGAGCTTGTCCCTGATTTGTTCGCATCTCTTTAACAGATGTATGTGTGTGTTTTAATGCAATAAACCTAATCATATGGTTTTTAGTGTTAATGCCGTAAAAAACGGGCAATGTGTCAACAAAATGCAAGATGACTGATTAATACTGCTAGTTAGAAAAAATAAGGTACACAAAATATGCTAACTTTACAGTTATTAAAAAAACTGAGAAGCACAGAGGATATGTAATTGCCATTTTAAACATCTGTGCCATTGTGATTTATTTTCCAGAAAATGGACAAGAACAATGACGGAGTGGTCACCATCGAGGAGTTCTTGGAGACATGCCAAAAGGTCTTCTGCACAAAAAGTTTAAACCCATTTCACATAAACATTTAAAGGAAGAATGTGCAACATTTTACACATAAATATAGCAGAAATCAAGTATATCCTATGTAAAAGTCACTCTAAATCATGACTGTCTACAATGAGTGAGAAGCGCGAGTCCCGCCAGCTGTATTGCAGCGGAGCCATTTTTATATTATGTTTACATGGCCTGTATATAAAGCTGTGTTAGTCAAGGACTAGAGAAAAGAAGAATAACATACCCCGCTCACTGCTTATTTGGATTTCACATGTGTGTTTAGATCACAGTCATTATGTGTCAAGTTATATGCAATGTGAGTTGTGCTTAATGGTGCTTAATTATGGTGCGTTCTAATTCATAACTCCTTGTGCGTACGCGAGGAGAGAGGGGTTGGAGGTGTGCTGCTGGAGGAGACCGGAGGCTTCAGAATAGCAGACGTGTCGCCAAACAGCAGCTTGTTTTGGTTTAATGCTGGTGCTTAAGGGCGACATCTACTAGATCAAAAAGTTGCACATTCTTCCTTTAAGGCTTGTCCATCTAAAGCTTCACTTCTATCTACAGCTCAATAATTGGTTTAAATTTCCCCCCTTGTTTTTCTTTCCAGGATGAAAACATCATGCAATCCATGCACATGTTTAATAATGTGATCTAAGGCTTTGGTCGACGCACACATGAGATTTCCCCTCCTGTCTGAAGCTGAAGGGACGCTGTTTGCAGGGCACAAAAACCTTAAGATATCTAACCATAAAACTACAATTTTTGTCCTTTTTAATCAAGGTATGTAGACAGTCAGGGAATAATAAGGTAAAATAGGTGTTTTAAAGCATCACCGTGATTGAATGAGGTTAAGCAGCACATTTAACGCTGTAGAGAAGCAAGTCTTTAACTTTGTTATTAATAGATGAACAGAGGCTGAAAAAGAGACAGTTAACCCTCTCTTCACTCATCCAAACGATGACTATAAACCTTCATATTTCTGCAGTGCATGAATGACTAAGCAGACTTATTGAAGAAATTGAATGATGCTGTAGCGCTTCTCACTTTCTATACTCACAGTTTTACTACCACGAGGGACGGCTCTATTAAAGGGGTGAAGTTTGAAATCAAGCAATAATTTTAAGGTAACAGAATCTAAACTCCTCTGTGTCCGCACATTTATTAAAATACATAATGTGTCTGCATGAGGTGTCTGTTTTGACGGGTGATTAAGATGTGAAATAAAAGTGTTCATATATTTTGATATGGTCCTGGTAGCAATGAAGATCAATCTGAATGAATATAACAACACCGTTTCCATGCATAATTACAGGATTTCTATTAATAATTCCAAAAATATTACAATTTCTAAAATTATATTGTGTCTGATGTCACAGTCCGCCTTCTTATTTAGCTTTAGTTGAAGATCTAATCTTAGCTTTTTTATAGTGTTTATCTTTTGCAAAGTCATAAATACTCCTGAACATCAGGCTGGACATCAGAGCTGCAGCAGGACTGGAGAAAAAATTCTTCATTTGGTTTTTTAGTTTTAAAAACCCGTCTCTGCATCTTACCTTCTCACAGCAATTGACTGTTCAAACATATCAGCTTCATGTCACCTGGCTGTTGTCGAGCCATGTCAGGGACATGCAACAGTCTGAAATCTGCCATTATCAATGCAATAGCAGACATATTCACTTAAATAAGCTAAACATTTATGTACAGTATGTATCTCTATAGTTTCATATGAGGGATCGTACAGGCCATATTTCATTCTGGCCCTCACTCACACACATTCTTCTATCACACATACATTTCCCGCTAACATACGTAGGCTACATATATTCTTGAAATGAATATCCATGTCAGTTTAAACACATGTATGTAAAAGGGAGATTCATATGTGTGAGAAGATCATTTTCGTAAAAGAGAATATGTGCAAGTGAAAGGGAGAATATTTGTGTGCGATGGCCAGAATGATTTATGGCTCGTATGGCCCCTCATAGATTTAACGTAATACTGTTCTTTGACTCATTAGATCATAAAGTTCAAAAACCGATCCAGCTGCTGCTACCACTATGCTGAAGGTTTTCATTTCAATAAAGTGTCAGTTTGTGATTTTTAATCTTCTATCCAAGGCTAGAATCAGTTTGTCAGTATAATGCCTGCAATGCAAAATAAACACTAAATTATTACTACTTCTAAATGTTTTTTCATGGTGCAAACATTTCTCACATAGATGACATCACAAAGGGCAGTAACCCCTCCCCCAGGTGTTTGTTCTGCCCTCTGAGCCTGCCTTGTCACCGTGAACAATTGATCATGGTGCGAGAAAGCCTAAGGCCCATCCCCTTCCAGAGAGGGGCGTGGTCTAACCATAGACTGCAAATATTAATGGACGAAGCCTGAGTGACGTCAGCCATCTGTTACGGCAGGGGGCTCCGAAGGCTCATCGGCAGCAGCAGCCATGCTGGAAATGTTCTCACCCCAGGGAGCTGAGGCAGGTTTTAAGCCTCTTGATTAACCGTTACATTGCACCCACCTGTCGATCATGTCAGCTAGCACCTAACTATGGATAACAAGTATCTTTAATAAAATCAAAACGAAGCCGTTTCTAAAAAAAAAATCACCCCCCCGCACAGTGTGTGCCCATGATGACAATAACTAATCAGACCTATTTTGTTTTTTAACCAGGCTGTAAACATGTTCATTTATGCTGTAAAAACTGTCTTTTTTGCCTGTTGTGTTTATGTGACTTCCGGTGTTCCTGTAGCCAGCCTCAAGCGGACACTCAACGAACTGCAGGATTTTGCACTTCCACATTGGCTTCATTTTTCAAGACCGCTTGCATAGACCCTGTACTGTGCAGCATTAACACATGGGAGTGTGTAATGATGCATGATTGAAGTTACATCAAAGGAGGTTGTCATCATGTGATTGATCCTAAACATACACATTACAATGTGCAGTTTCTTCATGTATAACCAGGTACATCTCTCCTGATTTTAAACTCAATACACACAGACAACTTTAAAGTTTAATATATCCTTTATTTTTATTAAACAAAATTTCAGTAAAAACTCTTATTAAGTAGAAAGACAAATTTCCCTGTCAGTAGTTTTCTTCAGCTGTAGAGCGGACCCCAAATACATTATCTCACATGTTGTCTGATTTTAAGTCACATAACCATCATTTCTTTAAGTTCTGTTTGTATGAAAGACAACTTTGTTAATATTCTAGTAATGCCAGATAATATGAACCTTTCCCAATGTATAATTTAAAAAAGATGAGGAACACTTTTCTTAAAACAAACGTCTACACTGTGATGTTATCCACACGTCAGCTGTTCTCATCGTTTGGGGTTGGCCCTACGCTGCTCTCACAAAGGTCTGTCAGAGACCTCCACATCTCCTCGTTTGTTCATTCCTACTGAAATAGTGCTGTGAGAAAGACGGAGCCAATTTTAACTGGCTCTCCAACAGCTGGAGAAAGTTTATAGTTTATAGTGTCGAACTGCGGCGTACACAGCAGTGTCTTTACAAAAGCGTTAAGAAAGAAAGAGAGCGGTGAGCAGGTGCACCGTGCACGTTCAGCCACCTCTGGCAGTGTTTTCAACTATTATTCTCTTTTTTTTATTTAAACTTTTCTTAGAAAAAAGAAGAAGCTACATGATTATCATCACAAAATAAAATCTCTTTGGCATAGAATACCCACCCAAAAGTGTAAACACACACATACATGCTCACATACTCGCACACACACACTCGGAAAAGTTCCTCTAACAGAAACCTACAAGCATCGCCGTAGTCAGAAATAAAATCAGCAAATTATGCCATAAAACAAAGTTGAGCCCTGTTAACATTATTAATAGTCCCGTACTCAGTAATAATTGCATATATTACATTAGGCCGAGAGCAAAGGGAAAAATCTCTACACATGACTAGACCCTCTTCCTTTATGTCCCATTAGGTCCCACATCTGCTCCTCAACATCTTCACCTCTCCTCTGGGTCTGGAAAATAAAGAAAGAGAAATGATGAGAAGATGTTAACTCACTATTAAAGCACAGCTCTTCCACTTACAAGTACTTTAAAGTTCATCATAGATTTTGTAGAAGAGAAACATCAGACGTTAAAAGATAGCCTTTCTTAATTTAGACATCTTTTATGAGTGATGGCCTCTAACATAGTTTCTCAAACTTGGGAACTTTTTTTTAAACTTCTCTCCACAGCGGAGAAACTCCTGTATTTATGTTTCTACCTGAGCTCTACCAAGTAGGTGAGGAAACTGAGGTCAAGGATTTTACCTCAACAATCAGGATTGCAGTCACTTGTGTTTTGGGGAAGGAAACGTTTTCCCTCCATTCATGAATAACAGTAACATTTTGATTATGTTTTAATTCTCATGTTTTTAAAGCACTTATAAAGTATAACCTCAGATATTTGTTACAATGACAATAACGCCAGAAAAAGTCTAAAATGATTCTCCCATTTATTGTTTCAAGGGTAAAAATGTGTGATAAACAGTTTTATATTTAATCAAATTATATACATTTACTTTTTGTTCGTATTTTTAGTCTCTTCATTTTGTTTGGTCTATTACTTTTTTCTTCTCCATGAATGGGTCATATTGTCCTGAGGAAAGTGTTTTTGTCATTCTTGTATCCTGTACTGGTGGATGACACTATTAATCCCTGAAGGAAATTCTGGGTTTACACTCTGTTATTGAGGGACATGCTTCTCACACACATAGGCCTGAATTACAAACACATGCACAAACAGGACCTGTGGACATGCATTAGTGAAGAGATGTCAGAGTGGGGCTGCTACACACTGCTGCGCAGGGAGCGCACCAGAGCGGTTGGGGGTTTGGTGCCTTGCCCTCTCCAGCTACCAGACCAACTTCCATATGATGGTCCGCATCGGGACTTTAACCAGGGACCCTCCGGTTCCCAACTCAAGTCCCTACGGACTGAGCTACTACCGCCCCAAATTTGCCATGTAAACTTAAAGTTTTGAAAAAAGATGAAAACACATATGTCACCAACCCACTGTCAACTAAATCTGAACAAGCTGGTTTAAACTAGTTCAGCTTGTTTCTCTTTATACGCCCTACAAACAGTTTGATTAAACTAAAATGCCTGTTATTTCGTGGCCAAAATGAAATATTCACTTAAATTGAGATTTTTTAAAAACGTATCTTGATTGGCTTCGGTAACCTTTCATGTGCTCACCTTAAGGTCAGTACTAAGCGTATGGTTGTCTCTCGTAGGCCATGCTGGCTGCGTATTCGTCTTGCATCATGGTCCCATCCATGTTGTCCAAGGGAATGTCAGCTGCATACATTCCGTAGCCTTGGAAACCAGTGTCCAGCTCTGCAATAGATTACATCCATTAATTACTTGTTAGACACTTGAACAACAGATTATATGTCATTTATCTTGATTTAAATACTACAGATGTCATAATAGGGGGTAAGAAAAGTGTGAAAATAAGCTTGTTCTAACATTTTCTCCATTTTAGGCATATTATTGAGAAACACAATAACAGAGAGAGAAGACACTGATCCTTTCCCCCCTTAGGGTACCTCTACTCTGAGACAGAAAATAACAGAGACATACAAGGAGAGACAGAGGAGATGAAAATGTGGGAATTAAGGAAGGGATAATGAAGAAGCAAAGCGGGATTCTGGCACAACTTCACCAACTAACAAGGTGCATGAAGAGTGAAAGGCTTGAAGAGGTCAAAATGCTCCAACAACACTTGTAGTATGAAGATCAACTTTATTAACTAAATAACAATAACTTTGTTAATAAAGTTGATCTTCATGCTACAAGCGTTGCTGGAGTATTTTGACCTTAATTAAGGAAGGGATGAAAGCCCAAATAGAGAAGTAAAATGACAGAGAAAACATTTTAGACTAGATACTTAAGTTTACAAAACAAAGAAAAAGAAAACAAACTTTAGTGAATGACACAAGAGGTAGGATAAGTAATCTATTGCTGAACAATGCGGTAACTGAGAGTTAGCTGTGCATAATGCAACTATATTTAAAGCTAAAAAGGCACACAGAACATGGGTTCAAAAGACATTTCCAACATATTTTAGAAAAAGAATGTATAAAGGGATACTAGATATCAAATGCAAATATCCTCAAAGTAACATTTCCAAAGCTTCATTTCACTAAAACACTTTTTTTTGTTTAATGAAGGTTTAGAAATGTTATGTGTGGGCAGAGGCATCCTGTTAGCAGATTACAGCACATTTGCACTGCAGTCACTCTCTGTGGTGGAGTGACCCAGAGCGGGGGAATGTGCCGTCTGTGCACATTTCAACATAGTTACTCACCATCTGCATACGGTCCCTCTGCTGGGATACTGTTGTTTGCCTGCAGGGAGGTCATGAGATGGGGAAAGGTCAGATAAAGGCAGCACTTTTATAAATAGAAAGCGTATTAATAGTCTGCAAAGTATTACGAAACAACATAACATTTCCAACAAACAACAGATTAACAACGTTCTTAACAACTTCTATCAGCATTATATAGAAAGTGTCCAAATGAGTATGATGTTAAACCAGAGACGTCTGGAGAATAAAACAAACATCTTTAGAATCTAATTTAATGTTCAGTCATCAGGGACTGGCAGCAGAGGGCGCCAAACACTCACCATCTCCCAGGCAACCGGGTCGTGTTTGAACAGAGAGTGAGTGAGCTCCACAGAGACGCGCTTCTTGTAGTCTGAGTTCTTATCCTCTGAGATTCGGAAGAGCACAGCTGCAGCGTAAGTGGCTGAGGAGATAAAAAACAAAGACACATTCAATGACACACAGTAGTCTTCAACTCCTTTATACAAAATGAATGGGTTAAAGTGTGGGTGTGTTGACAGGGGAACAGATCCAGTCCACATTTTAGTCTAGTCTTCACCAGAGGTTCAAGTTTTAATGATAAAGAAACATACACACAATATTATAGTTTTAGTCATAATGACCGCAGCAATGACTCCAGGAATTAGTAGTAGCATTCTCTGAGGCATTATGTTTTTAAAAAAAAGCATTCAGAGTCAAATGTAAAGCTTTAAAAACATTGATGTGCAGTTTTTCCATAAAATTGTGCAACCGTTAATGAGCTAGACTTGTTTTTCAAACGTAGTAACAAACATGTAATATGAGAAACAACAACAAAACTATCTTAAATGCTTATTCATTACACAACTGAGTTTTATGCTGTTTTGTAAAACACATTTTTTCTCTTCCTTGCTGAGAGATTGGATCATTGACCCTCTCATAGCTTAACACTAAATAAAGAGCTGGAGCCAACAGTTAGTTAGCTTAGCTTAAAAATAAAGATTGCAAACAGGGAGGACACTTAACACTTAAAGCTGCTGTGAGTAATTCTGATGTTGGTGCCCCCCCCGTCCTCTGTGGACAAAGTAGTACCTCTTAACACTTAAGCTGATTTTGACCTGTACACGTTTAAGTTATCTGTTGTAGACGAGGTGAGGAAAGTACTTTTTTCTTAAGCGTGCTTTAAATGATTTCTTCTGACAACTACCCCCCTGGCAGCAGTTTCAGGCATCACATATGTATACAGATTATAAGGGGAAAATCTATTTTTATGCTGATGATCCCATTACTTTTTTTAGGTCATTAAGACACATTAGTATACATTTTAGTCAGTTTCATAACCTGTAAAAAAGTCCTCACAGTGGTTTTAACAAAAACAGTGTATGCGATTTAAGCTAAGCTCTTTATAATTACTCTACAGACACAAACGCGGCATAACTCTTCCAGTGATGAATTAGATTAGCTTTACAAAAATAGGA